>VZRV01003964.1:3843590-3947941 GCA_013398115.1 Falcunculus frontatus | reverse complement strand
ATATATGTGTGTGTATATATATATATATATATATGTATTTAATTATTTTTCTAGGTAGTAGATAAATACAACCAGGTTATTGGTAGTAATATTTCTAAACCCAATCAAATTTAAATATTTGGGTAAGCTTCTAAGATAGAATTTTTCCTATCTATTCAAAACATAGCGTCTGTAGTATCATTGTGACTCTTATATTGGCCAGCTTTTGAAATGTGTAATTTAAATTGGTGAGGAATGTCTTTTTCACCACAAGGGTAGTCAAGCCCTGGAGCAGAGTGCCCAGAGAAGTGGTGAAGTCTCTATCCTTTTACAGTTTTCAACACCTGACTGGACAAAAGTTCTGAGCAACCTGTTCTGATCTTACAGCCAGCCCTGCTATGAGCTGAGGTGCCTTCCAGCTGCAGCTGTCCTGTGCTCATACTTGTCAGTTGTCTTACTCAGTGATATTCCAGCACCGTCTGCCATGCAGTGCTCCATGTTGAAGAAAACATAGCCCTACCAGTTAGTAATGAAGTTCAGGTTTTGGGCTCAGAACTCTAGGTTCTGTTGGCTTTTTGAAAGGAAGCTGCAGATTCCAGCTAGTTAACTTTCTTAAAAAAAGGCAGAGGAACTTGCATCTTTCAGAGGGACTCTCACTATGAGACACCTTGATTTTTATTTGATTTTACCTTTTTTTTTTTTTTTTTTCCAAAAGAGGATCTCAGCTAAAAGCTTGACTGGTGTTTTATTGAAAGGATTACTTTATAACAAGTATATGGATTTCAACAGAAAGAAAAAAAGTTATCTTTTCAATTTATTTAAATATTTTAAGTTCTATGTAATGTCTGCATTCTGGTATGCTGGTTACATTGTTAGCATATGTAGGTTTAGGGCTACTCACTGGCTGAATTCATCTCCCTTCCAGTGTCTTGCCTGTGAAGCTTCGAGTCAACATATGCCTTCATGAATCTTTGCATTGACAACTTTTTGTTTCATTCAGATCAGTTGGTTTGTATTCATTCCCGCAGCCTTTGCAACCCACAACACTCTCATTTTATTTGCAGATTGTCATAAGCATAGGACTCTCGTTTTATGTCGTTCACCGGGCTCAAGTGGAACTCAATGCAGCTATTGTAGCGTGTGAGATGGAAATGAAGACATCGCTTGTTAAAGACAGTCAGCCAAGCATCAATGGCTCAACCACATACTGCAACAAGAGGACAGTGGCATTCTCTGGAGGGGGTGTCAATATTGTGTGATTTCAAGTATTAATAACTAAGTAAGGTTTTGTGAACCTGAGCTATTGCCTAGAAATATCTATGGACAATTGAAATAGATTTAAAAAAAATTGCAAGTGATTACAGGTTGTACTGTGGCACAAACCAACCGACCAGCTCTTTAATTGCACATGGGGTGACTTCTAGCAAGACAAGGAGGATGGCAAAGTAACTTAAGATGTAAATGCAAATTTGGCTGCACCTTTGGTCATTTATTATGCCTGTCATGGCCTGTAGTCTGCACTTTAGTTTTTTTTTTTCCTTTGCTCCTATAAACTGAGAAATGCTTCTATAAACAAAAAAGTAGCACAGAGGTAAATATTTTTCTGCTTAGCATTATTTATAAGGCTGAATAATTATATACAGTAGAATTTTATTACTGATAAAAGTGAATGAGAAAGTATGCAATTCAATGTATGTTATTCTTGAATGTGCTTTTGCTTTGGAATTGCTTCCAGAACTTGGAGTGTGTTATTTAGCTAATGATGGGACCATTTGGCTTTTTCTTCATTTTTGACTTTAAAAAAAAGTAGAACCCTATATAAAGTTTAGGTTGAATGTATTTTTCTAAATCATTACAAATGTTGCAGAGCCATGCAAATGTATTCACACAAGCTTAAATCCTACATTGTGGGACTGAAGTGCTCTTAAATTACATTTTAAGTTACACTGTGTAATATGCAAAGTACAAGGGAAAATGCAGCAGTTAGATTGCAATGACTATTTGAAGGACACTTAATTGGTTTTGCCACCTTGGTGATTGTAACAAAGGGCTGTTCCACATTAGTCCTAGATATGATATTTTTAATTGTTAAAGGATGAAGTTTTTCAGCTCACATGACTGCATGTATTAAGGCTTCTAGAACAGGGAGCTAAATCTCTGCTCTAAACAGAAAGATGGGATATTAGCAGTACTAATTTTACAAGAAGGTGGCCTTTATTTTGTAAGTGAATCCCCTCTCCCTTTAAAAAGCTTTAAAAATTCACTTTGGTTGGCACATCTTTTATACTAGTTTTACATTTTTTAAAAGATGCAATCTATTACAAATTTCATCAGAGTGAAGAAATGAAAACTAGAGGTTCTCCTTGGAAAAAGAAATAATCCAGTAATGGAGAGGAGAGCAATGTCTCTGAGACTCAGGAATTCTGACTCCATTTTTGCAAGACAACACTGTATCGGATACTGCTCCTTTTACGCCTGCTGTGGACTGTTTTTCACTGCATTTGAATAGACTGGATAACCTGACAGTAACTTGTGTGTGTGTCCAAAAGAAAAACAACAATAATGCCTGAACACAATGTTCTGTATGTGTGAGTTTCATGTAGATATACATACCAATGTTCAATGGCTCAAACACACGCAAGTCATCTGATACAAAAATAATGTAAAGTATTGCTTATTTTGTAGTTTTGTGTGAATTTTTAAGGACGCTTTCAGTCTTCAAAATTTTGTGTTATTTTCTAACAGTACGACTGTGCCTCCTTTTTGTAAGGTTGTTTGTAGGATCCAGGCATTTTTGTCTTCTTGAGAATAGTGGGTCTTAAAGGCCATTGGGAAGCAGAGATCTGAGAGCCTCTAGCAGCCTTACTGAGAGGACATGCAGCACTCGCGTAACCGAACGTTTGCGCGCTCCTTCGTGGGGGAGTTCTGTTTTGTTCCTTAAACGCGTATCCTTTGCTGATTGGTGTTCTTGGGTCTTGCGACCTAAAGAGCTGGACTAGTTCAATGAATGCAACAGAGTTCAGATTGTCTCCCTTCTGTTGTTTTTTGGTTTGTTTTCTTAGGTTTTTTTTTTTTGTGTTTTTTTGGGGGGGTGGGTTGTTTTGGTTTTTTTCTTTTTGTTTTTGTTTTGGGTTTAGTTTTGATTGGTTGGTTGGTTTTTGAAAAGGCAATCTGTATATACCTGGAAATGTTCATTTACACATCTCTGCCTCTGACAGCTCCTGTGTGAAAACAAGAGAGCCAGATAACTTTTTGATGGCGTTATTTGTCATCACAGTATTTGTCATCACAGAGTCCTTTCTTAACTAAAGGGTTATTTTTTTTTTTTTGTTTCTTGGAAAGATCAGTCCTTCAGTGAACTGATCTGAACTTTGCTCCGTCTTGCCAAATGAACAATAGTGTTTTGAAGAGGGTATCTCTTTCTTTGCATTTTTTAACTAACTTAAGGTTGTGTTGATGATTTGAAACATTTCCCAAATACGTATTTTGAAGTGCTTTTATTTCCATGACATTTTGTAACCAGAGTAACTTCACTATGTGAACACTTTTGTAGTATGTAATTAGTTCTTAAGACTTTTGCATTTTGCTTGATACTTGTAATATTTGTGTACAAGTTAATGGGAAATGTGCATTAAAAGGAACTTTTCTGTACCATGCCAATCATAATTTTATACAATAAATTCACTCAAATTTCTTTAAAGGAATATGTATTAAATGTTTAAGTTACTATAACATAGTTGAAAAGAAGGTGCAGTGGAGTCTCATCTTTATGCATGCATACAAAGATAGTTGTCTGCATCGAAGGAGAAACAAGTTAGACTTTAAGGATGAATTCCATGGGTGGGGAGTTACTGACAAACGGGAAAAGACTTGGTTTTTACTTTTGTTTAATTAAATACGTGCTTAATTCTATTAAATACTTTAAAGGTTTGGTATTTGCAGCTGCCTCTTTGATAGAAAAATAAGCATAAATGTGCTTGTGAGAAACATGCTACTAAACTGCAAGAGGATTGATGTTTCTGAACATAGTAGTACTAAAACTGATGTGATTATTATTTTTTAAGATAGGCTCCCTACCTAGTGCAGTTAAAACCCACAAAGGTATGAATATAGTTTAAACAATGTGGCAAGTCACCTTCAAGAATATTTTCTGAGTTGTCAGATGGTGACATTTCTGCATTTTGTATATGAAAGATACCTGAAGGGCAGGTCATATAGAAAGAATCTCAGCTGCACGGCACCAGTTTTCCTTCTTCCTTGTGGTAAGTGCAACATGCAGTAAATTTGTGACTTTAGACTAAGCATCTGTGAGAAAAACCTTTTTTTGTCCAAGAGCTTTATATTACTATTTTCATACTGATTTTTGCACAATAACTTGAGCAAGCATTGCTGAGATCAAGTTTGAAGCATGGAGAAGCTGCTGTTAGATGCTGTGTGGCTTTTGTCCCATACCGGATCCTTAGCGTTCATTTTCAGCTTTCCACCTGAGGCTGATACAATTTGGATTTTGACTGACTGAGATAATGGGAGTCATTGGTTGTCTTGCACATAACCTAGTATATGATGCCTCAGATGAAATATAAACGTGTTCCCATTCACACTGTGGTCATTCTTAATGACAGAAGCAAAGCACTTGGGTAGCTCTGTCACAGGCTTCCTCACAGTAATTCAAAGTTGGTGCTAGTCCTGTCGGCGTAAGATGATGGTTTGGGCATGAGGGGATAGGAATCAATTGCAGAGGGGGAGCTGATGCAAATTCTGGCTCTGCTGTGCAAAGCAGCTTGTCTCTGTCCTCTCCAGTCCTGGAGAATTAGTGACGCGCCTGGCAGCACAGGGGTGATGAATCTAACTAATTCTCTCTTCATGGTCATTAGCATTTGTCTTGCATTACCCTACTGTATTGATTTTTAATTTATATTAATGTATTAGTGATAAGTAGCAAGAAGCTGAGTCTGCAGTGTCAATCCTGTCCCTTTCCTACTACAATAGATCATCCTGGTGTATTGCTAAACTTAAAATTATATTTTAATGAAGTCCTAACTTCATTAGTGAAAGTTAAGTCCTCCTTGCTAGCCAAGTGATTAATGTGTAGTTGGTTGGCTCTGGATTCTTGATTCATTTGGAAAATTAGCTGGGCCAGATTTGCTGTAGTGAGAATGAAAAGTCCTCTAGCTTCTAATTATTTAAACTTCAGATGCATTGCTAAAGAAATTAGCAGAACAGGCTTAAGGTACTGGGGGGTTTGTTTCGTTTTAGAACAAAAGTTGCTAACAAGATAGCGGTAGTGTTTGTTCTGCCTGATCCTGAGACTTGAATACTGGGTTTCATCCTTTTTGGGAGACAGTGTTTCCAAGATGTAGAACACATAAGCTTATGTCAGTCAAGGTAATTAAGTGCTGGGTTTGGTGAAGATCTTTGGTAAGACTTGGATCATCCAGTCAGTGTGATGAGTCTTTTTTATTATACAATCTCCAGACCAGCACAGTTTGGCATTGGTGACTGCAGTGCATTGCTTCCCATCCCTCCTCTGCAGGAGGAGGAATTTAGAGAGCTGCAAGTTGTTCAGGCTGAAGGGGAAAAATAATTTTCTGAGCACAGCAGACACAGTTTGAGGAGTTAAATTAACCTTAACGTTACCAGAACTTTGAATAAACCTAAGTGCCTTGGTTTTGTAATTTCCAAATCCTTTGACAACTTACTGCTTCTTTCCAGGGCAGGGCAGTGCAGCTGGGTAGCCTCACCTAGAGGCAGGTCAGCATTTTCTCTTCTAGAGAATTCTAGCATGCTTTGACTTTTAGACCTCTTAACTTCTGAAATGATCTTCTGCTGACTTTTCTGTAAATTAGAATGGTTTAGTTTGTGCCGATAATAGGGTAAGATCACCTGGGACACAAATCTGTGTACCAAGTGGTTTCTGTGCATGTGTGTGCTCTCCCTTTGCTGAATGTAAGGTGTTTCCCTCTGTTCCCAGTGAGCNGGGTGGGAGGAAGGACGGAAAGGCCTGCGGTGATGAACTATTCTAATAACAAATTTTCACTGTGCTTTAGAAACTTGATTGCTTAAGAGCACAAATATTCTCCATTTAATGTGAGAAATGGTAGGTGGTGAGGGGAATAGACTAATGAATTCCCTGATTTTTGTGAGGGAGTAACAGTTTGCTTGAATAGATGATGAAGTACCCAGATGATAGAGGCTTGTTTTTCTGGTTGGATTTTTGAGGGTGGAGAGGGGTGGGGGTGGTATTACTAGAAGCAAATAACGCTGAAATGGCGACAGCACGAAGTCTTAAACTTGAACTTTTTATGACTATTTCAGATGTCTTTTACAGTTATGGGGGATAGTGCTTCAGAAGCAGCTGGAGTAAACACTCAAAGAAAGTGTTTCTTGGATTCTGGAGAGCTGCTGGATGCACACCTCTGCCTCCAGGATCAGCTTTTTTAACTTGAGCTAGAGAGGTCCAAACCAGAAGCGGCTAGATCTCATCAAAAGTGGAACATTTATTGCTGCCCTTTTGATATCTTATGCAGCAGCAGCATATGGCAGATGGTTTGCCTTCCTGAAAGGCTTCCTTTTTGCCTTGTTCTGCTTTGCTTTGCACAGGTGGTGGCTGGGGGAGGAAGAGCTGTGCGCTTGCCATTTGCTTTTCCACCAGCTGGGGAGGCAGAGATTGCTGAGCTGAAGACAGAGGTTGCTCTGTGCCTTTCATCCCCAAACCACTATCAGTAGCTTCCTTTCCCTGTGATCTAAAGAAAAAAAAAAGGGGGGGAAGAAATGATAAAACCAAACCAAAATAAATGATAATTTAAAAAGTCCCCAAACACTGCCACCTAAGAAAGCTTCAGAACTGGTAAAATTCATACCAGTAAATTAATATTCTATATATTCTCCCATGGCTGTAAATTGAGGTACAAAATGATGTTTTTTCTGACAGCAGTAGTAGTCTTTTCCACTCTCAGCAACTCCTGCATGAGATAAGGTTCTCCAGTTAGTGAGCTTGTAAGGGACCAGTGCTGTGGTAGCCCTGCAGGGATTTCCTTGCAGCTGACATTGGACTGAATCACTGATTTCCAACTATTCTCATGTGGTGCTGAATTTTAGGGTTTCACTGCTGTGGAAACCATAGCCATGTGCATCTCCAAGGTCATATAAACTGGTGTTTTGCAAGCATTTTGTGTTGCATTTGTGTTGTGTTTTGTGGGAAGGTTGCAGTGGTTGTAACATGATGTGTGTCTTCCCAGGTTTTAGCCGGAGCACAGTTGATTTTTGTGCAGTGAGTTGAAATGTATTTCTTTGACTACAGCATGCCTCCTTCCCCCTGCCCCCATGGCAGCCACAGCAGTTTATCAGATGTTTTATAGCTGTTGTTTGGTTTGCAGGCAAATAGGGGACTCTGCTATGTATACATGTGCTGGCCCATCATTGAGCAGATTTTTTTTCTTCGGCTCTCTCCTTTCACCTGAGGAATCTGTCTGTCTTTTTTCCACTTCGTCACTCAGCCTAATGACAGACATTCTCTCTTCTTGCAATAGATGCTTCCTTAAGTTGGGTATGGATTCAAACAAGCTCGGAGGTGGGAAAATGGCAGGGTCTGGAGAAACAACTCTGGACTCCTCAGAGCCCTGGCATTTGCAATGGAGAAAAGTCCTGTAGTAATGAGTTTAAAAAATGTTTCCATAAAGAAGCAGTTTGAGAATTGAAAAGTTACAGGAGGAAGGGTAAAGCTGCAATTAGTGAAAAGAGTATTAGTATACTTAGCAGAAGGTAAAAACCCTGGCAGCTATAATTAGAGGACGTTATTCTCTCCTTTTCAGTGAGTCATTACATAAAGAATGGATTAAATGTATTTTTAAAAATCCTTTTTACTTGTTAAAACCTGAATAGGAAAGGAAAAGGGAGTCGCAGAAGAATGTATTAACAATGCAGAAAATGCAGACTCATAAAGATTACTGAATACTAACCTTGAGACAAGGCAGAAATTTGCTTTTGTAAGTGGCAGGTGTGTTGGTACTAATCTACTTTTCTTCATTATATCTGCTCTGATAAACAGTAAAGGTAAAGGCAAGGTAGCCATGTAGTGAAGCATGGGTAGATTTGTATCACATGGATTATATTCTCTTGGGGGAAAGTCCTTGAGTATTCAGTTTTTGGAGTTATGTGTAGCTCAGAAGTATCTGGTGTTCTCTTCTATGCTCCATGCTGTGTATGAGCCACTTCAGTGCCTTGGGATTGGCCAAATGTGTAGCTGCAATAACATGGCATAAGACTGAGCAAATAATCCCTCCCTCTTAGCAGCAGCTCTAACCAGCTTGGAACTTGATAAAGGAAGGCTGGGAGATGCACCTGCACGTTCTGATAATGGATATCATTGTCCTTAATGATATTTACAATGTTTGAGGTACCTCTGATGGAAGCCCTGTACAGGTGTAGTGTGTGATTACATTTGCCTAAGAGATGAGTTTTCTCCTAAAAAAACCCCTCTTATTTCCCCCAGTATTTAAGGATTATCATATGCAAGTTGAGAACTCTGCCTTGAACAAATGAGATCATTTTGGCCAGCTGAAGCTCCAGAAGAGCAGTTTGTCTCCAGGTTGTAGCATTAGAGAGCAATGAAGATTGGCAGGGATGTCATCTAGTCTAGCCCAAGCTGAGGTCATATCCAGTTAGACCAGCTCTTCTGAGGGCAATATCTGGTTGAGGCTTAAATATCTCCAGGGTGGAGGATCCACAGGCCTGAGTGACTTGGTCCAGTCTTTGACCAACTTTATGATGAAAGAATTTTTCCTCGTACTTTGTTGGAATTTCTCGTGTTGCAGTTTGTGTCCATTGCTTCTGTCACTGAACACCTCTGGGAAGATTCTGGCTCTGTCTTCTCTTCCTGCCCATAAGGTAGTCAAAGATAACAGTTGAATGGAAGCTGGGGGCTACAACTCCCTCAGAGGCACTTCTGCTATGCAAGAGCCCAGCAGGAACAAACAGGAGATGCTGGTGGGAGGCTGATGCTGGGGGGTTGGTACAGCAATGAGGAAATTTGGCTGGGCAGAGAGCAGAGGTGCAAAAGGTCGTGTTCTTACATTCAGCCCTGCAGGTTGAAGAAATGCACAGCTCCTTGGATTTGTTGTTTCTCTGTGGTTGTAATGAAATACATGCAGTGTGCATATTTATATTGCAAAAGAGTTATTTGTGCATGAAGATCACGGATGAGGAGAAAGGCATCTCCAAATGCTGACCTGGCTAAGTTACAGCTAGAGAACAAAGAAGAATATGAAATCCCAAGAGACATCTCAGAATAATTTTGTTTTTATTCTGCTGCTGAATATGCATTTTTGCGGTAGCTTCTTAGACATGTCCCCAAAACTTGAATTTTTGAATTGTTGTATTTAAATGCTTAAATTAAGTATCTATATCATATTATTTGATTCCAAGATTTTCTCTTAAATGCCATGGTAATTATTAAAGTGTTCTTTTCAAAGTGTCAGCTTAAAGTAATATTGGTAAAAATGATACTAGAATATCAGCTATTCAGAGCAGAGTGTTTTTCTTCCTAGAGGTATCTACAATAATGACAATAAGACAAATGTCCAAACACCTGCAAATAAATGTTTTAAGTACTGTGAAATCACTGTGAGTCATTTTCAGGTTTGTGCTGTCCTGGCAACTGTTTTATTTTTCCTATTTTGTAATGGTAGTGGGTATTTAACAGTAGCAGGGCAACAGTAAATGCTGCCAACACAAGAGAAGGAAATAATTTGTCTGAACTTCTCAGAGAAGTCCTGTTATGCATAATAAGTATTAGATACCCAGAAAGCAGTTTCTCTAAAGTAGTTTTGTGCCTAAAAGATGTCTGAAGCTGTGTACTAAGGGTCTCCAAAGCATTTCAGCACCCAATTCCACTGAACGCTTCTGATATTTTCCAGTGCTTCTAAGGGGCGATTTGTGTCTTTGCCTTGTGACCTTGCATCTGTATCACTCAGTTCAGTGTTCAGAGAGGCACAAGAGGATCAGAATGGGAGTGCCCTGGTATCTTCTGCAAAGCAGCAATTCCCTAATCCTGATTCCCACTGGTTTCTGAACTTGTCAGCTTTCAGGGATCTTCACTTGTGATGAACCAAGATACTGTGATAAATGTGTCATGCCTCTTGGAGGGGTATTGTCTCTTGCTGAGTTGCCTCAGGCATGCTTCCCTCTAGTTTGGAACAAAAGAATTAGAATTTTATATACTTTCCTTGAAATCTTGCTGAACCCTAATGTACCTAGATGTTGTCATTTAAATGCAGACTGCAGAACAAGTTCAGAAGTACACTAAAATAAATCACAAGTGAAGGCTGTGACTGTATTGAAACATTGGACAGTGAACCAGACCTGCACCCTACCATCATCCTCAATTACTCAACCTAAATCATGTGGAGGTTGTTAGCTGGAGCTGCAATGTAATTCAAAGCAAAAGTGCTGGTTGCTATATATGGTTTCACTTTGCTCTAGAGATCACTCAGCATATGTCTGAGACGATCCTGAAGAAAGTAGTGCTGACACATTTTGCTTGTACTCTTTGTACTATGCACAGGAAGAGAGAGGAGGCGTGGAACAAAGAGGTCAGTAAATTGGCTGCTCACATATATATGTGTGTGTGTATATATATATATATGTATGAGACTGCAGATTAAATAGGCTCACAGCTTTGTGATCTCAGGCACACAGGCATTTTGGACTTCAGAGTACATTTCTTCTTAATGTGAATAAAGAACCTCAGCAACAGTGCAATTTTAATCTCTAAAACAATTTTGCATGCGGGTTTTGTGGGACGCTGTGTCTGTGTGCTTGCAGGTCAAAAACCACTCCTCAAAATCTTGTCCTTGCAAAACCAGCCTGAAGGTCTGGTCCCTGAGAGCAATTTTGTGAAACTAACTCTGAGATGCTGCACTAGTTCATTGCAGGGAGGAACACCAAGAAGCCATGCTGCTAATTCAGAAGTCTGCAGCATGCATGATCATTCCTCAGCTGCCATTTGGAAAGGCTGAAATTTTGCAATAAAAAATGAGTAGCAATAAGAAAGGTTTATGATCTTGTTCAATATTATTACAATATTAACTTCACATGAATTCCAAGAACTCTGTGTTATATTTAGATTTGTGTCCTCTGATGTATGCTTAACAGTTTGGGGATTTAATAATAAATTAAAATACAGATGGCACCCACTCTGGAACTAGATGGATTACCTCATTGTAAGATACTGGCACTGGAGAAGATAAAAGCAAAACCAGTTGTATTTTATAATTTCAGTATAATTTAATCTTATATAAATTTAAGGTTTCATATCAGTATGTTCATATATAGATGTATTAAATCCCTAGCTCTTACTTAAGCAATCTCCAACTTTCTTAAAGGCTTAAGAAGATGCTTAGATGAAAAAATCAGTATGCTAAATATTTCAAACTGGAGGGATGAGAGAGAACTCCCCCACTGTATCTGACATCCTCCCCTTGCTCTGGTTAACCAAAAAAAAATCCCTCATTTTCCAGTTGTATTCATGTGCTCAAGGGTTTTAGATCTCACAAATCTAATAGAATGCAGGAAAACTGTGCAAAAGTTTCCCTTTACACCTTTACACCTACATAGGTGGCAAATAAAATCAACACATATTTAGTCAATATTAATAATTAATACAAAAGAGTAATAGAAAATAATGTCTCTGTCTCTTCCTTCATCTATCTTCTCCTTTGAATACATGGATGAAATTCCAAGTAGCATTTCTAGAAAATTTCCAAGTTTTGATTAAACATATTTGAGTTCTGAACTCAGCAGAGAGGTCTGTATAGCAAGGTAAGTTCCTGCATCTTCACAGAACAATGGCTTAATAAAGCCATTCAGTATCCCTTTAAGAAAAGTCTTGTCTTAAATGGTACATTAAATTAAATATTTTTACTCATTTTACTACCAGAATAATATTCAGTGGAGAAAACTGCTGACGAAATTATAAAAATATATGGTGTCACACTGTAGGCTGCAGAAAGTGAATCTCTCTGTCCACCTCTTGTAGAATAGTATATTCCAGTTCTAGATCAGAATAAATTAGAGAAAAATGTTCACTGAAAATATAAGGAATTGTTTAGGTGGCATGCAAGCAGACAGGCAGCTTTTTGTACAGCACTCATTTTGAGCATATTTCTCTTTCCCGCTTTCCTTTTCTCAAAATGCATTCTTCATATTGACAAGGTCAATATCTGGTTTTTGGTGGGTTTTTTTGAAAGGGACAGTGATTTCTGAGGATTAGGAATCTTTTAAATTCCCATGACAGCAGGACTTGTTCCTATCTCTTCAGTGGAGCTGCTTCTCCTCTGGCAGTTTGTTTTGCCTTTGTAATGCTGTTTGCCTGGCTTTTCACTTGCAGCAAGAGAAAAGGCAAAGATCTGGTCTGCTGCCACATGCATATTTGCCTGTAACAAGAAAACAACCTGATTCAAGACTGACAGTGGGGGTTTTTTAAAGGGCATGCTTTGGGATAGAAAACTGGTTTATATGCTATCTGTATTTTTTATATTAGCTTGACCTATTTGTGTGCACATCAGTAATCATCTCTCTTTAGAATTAAAAAAAACCCAACTGTGTCTTGTTAGGAGCTTCCTCATATTGATAACCAAGTTTGGCTAATTAACAGGAGAGATTGATTGGTGTGCTCAGGATAGGGAGTTAGAGTCCACAGTAGTCTCCTGACCATCTCTTCCCAAACAGGGATTTGTGCAGGAAAACAAATTATTATTGACCTTGTGATCTGTAGCAGATGCAAGAAGTAAGGGGAATGAAAACTTTATTTTCTGCTCTTTGATCTCTTCCAGTAATGATTCATTTCCACCAGAGCTATCTGAAGAGGGGCTGTACAGTTTGGCAAGTAGGCTGATTGTTGCGGTGGTTAAGCCCACCCTACACCCCCCACGTTGTTTCAAAGTGACCTCTCCCCACACCACTGTGCCAGAAGGTTCTTTCTCCCTCGGTCCCTGGTTCTCTCCCCCCCTCCCCTCCCCTCTTCCATTGGCCCCCGTTATGCCATTCAACCTTTCCTCCCCCTCTAGCCCTCAGATTACTGGTTACTGATGTTCTGTCCACCCCTGCCAGTTAGCTTGGGACTGTTTTAGTAATTCAGCAACGTAGTTGCTGAAAGAGTGAACATTGAGCAGCTCCCTCTCGCTTCTTAACCTTTATAATTTGGAAACAAGTGTATTGCTTGCTTTACAGGAGTGATGGAGTATTCCTAAAAGGACCGTTTCCATTAGTTTGAGGCACATGAACCTGCAGACCTTCGCCAGCTGAGGAGTGGTTGAGGGAAAACTTTCCTGCTCTCTGGAGCATTATTCGGTTTTCGTCACCAGGTATTTCAGTTCCTTCTCACTTCAGGCTGAACATCTCAATGCCAAGTCATCAGCCCTCTCAAGTGCCCACAGGTGTCCTCCTGGAATATAGATTCTCTCCTCTGGGGCCAAAGAGGAATGCTCTGACAAACTGATCAGAAAAAGGCAGATCCAAAGTGAAGCCTGGTCAAATTTCTTACAAAAGAGCTTGCAGCGTGTGTGTGCTGCCTGGTGGAGCAGGATATATGAACAACAAGTACAATTTCCTTCCATGGCAGATGTGGACTGCAGCAATAACACTGCACTCACAGATACCACCACTCTGTTATGAACCAGTTTAAACACAGAAGAGCAAGGGAAACTAAGCTTCTGTGAATGAAAGGGGTAGGACCCAGAAAGGTTCAAAATACACCCAAGAAACATGATTAAAACCAAACAAGGTTAGATGCTGGTGCAAGAAAATTGGTATATTTTATTTAATAGTTAAAGAGGCAAAGAGAAAGAAAGAAAAGAAAGAAAAAAAAGAAAAGAAAGAAAGAAAAAGAAAGAAAGAGAAAGAAAAAAGAGAGAAAGAGGAAAGAGAAAGAAAGAAGAAGAAAGAAAAAGAAAGAAAAAAGAAAGAAAGAAAGAAAGAAAGAAAGAAAAAGAAAAAAAGAAAGGAAAGAGACAAAGAGTTTTGCGGAGGGAGTGGGGGGACAGGGAGAGAGTGACAGGGGTTAGGTGGAAACACAGCACCTTTCTGGGGGTCCAATGACAACTCGTGGCTTCCCTCCATTTGGTCTTCTTGGTGGTGAAAGTCACCCGCAGAAAAGTATAGAATCCCATGAATTAATATACATTTGGGCCAGGTGGAAATGCCCACGTGCCTCCCTTGGGGAGGGCAGGTTTGACACTGTCCCTTGCAACACGGTGGATCTGTTGCATCATCTGCAGTGTTCTGGTGCAGGGTCTCGAGACCCGTTTTGGGGGGCCCTTTGATGGGCCATGAGACCCCCTCTCCTGTCCTTCACGTGGATGCAGCTTCTCCCCGGGTGAAGGGGCTCCTCAGATGGGCTCCTCTGCACAGCAGAGGGTGGGTGTTAACTGCCTCGGACCAGAGGCTTTTTCACCTCATATCCCAAAACCTCTCTCCCTCCACCCTTTGGTGTGAGGGTCTGCTCCAGCCTGGCAGCTGATAGCCCTGGGGCTGTGGTCTCCACCCCAAAGGTGCTAAGCTTGATCCCTCTGTGAATGTATTCTTTTACCCCAGCCCAGACTATCTTATCTTCATTCTTCAGGGCCTCAATCAGAAGGCCTACTCAGGGTGTGGTGGTGTTCTCTGCAGCTTTTATACAGTTTTGCTGTAGTAAGCAAAAGTCCTTCATGAAGATGTTTAAGCCATAGATTATAACATTCAGTCTCTGACCCACTCCCATGATAACTCTCATGATAAAGCCACACTCAGATACTCTTATTACTGCTGACTAACTCTTTATGTCTTAAAAGGTCTTACTGCTCAGGGTGCTTCAAAAATTCACATTTCCACAAAACTAAGATGGGTTTATATACTAGCAAGGAGGCCCATCCTTCTGGGGAAAGAAGGGCAGACCCAGAGTCAATGCTGTCCTGAAAGCAGGAAAGCTGAGGTTGAGTCTTTCATGTTTTGGGGGAAGTGTCTCTCAACTTTTGTTCCTCATCTGTAAATAGAGATTTTCTGTTTTCTTATGTGCTTATGCTGTATCCTTGTGGCAGCGTGGTCTTGCTCACAGTGTAAGCATCTACCCACTCTGAAGGGATACTGTAGCTGTGGGAGGACTCCAGGCACTGTAAGAATTATGAAAAGTAATAACAAATATACAGAGATCTCTAGATGATGGGAATTTGGTGATTTTCGATTCCTTAGAATATATAGAAGAACACTCTCTCTGGAGGAATAAGGATTGTATTTATGTTTCATTCCTTCAGTGTGCAAGGAACCTTCTCTGGTTTTAAGTAAGGAAGGAATTGATGCTAGATGTTAACCTATGACAAAATTGCTTGTAACAGCAGAGGTCTAAACTCATGTAAAAGGATGGGGGAGTCCATGTTTAATCCAGCATGACTATGATTTGGCTGTCTGTGTTTGTGCATAGAATTTAATCACTGGCCTACAGCTCTGCAGCACTGCAATCATGCAGAAATATTGTATTTGTACTGCCTCCAGAAGGAGATACCAGCTCTAAATGCATGCTATGAAATATTCAGCATGTCTTGCTACCGCAGGGAGCTTGAAAAGCATGCTGCTAGTGCTGGGGTAACAGTGTCTCGTTTGATTTCACATTCAATACGGTTTGTGCCAGATCAGGATGCCACATGGACAGCTGATGTCTGTCAGTAGTGGCTTGGGGACCTAGAGTGCTGAGTAAAGGTAATTGAAAGAGTAATTAGATTCTAATTAGTAGCTGTTAAGGCATCTGCTTTCTCTAGGTTGTTTCTCCTTGCAGTGTTGTGCAGTCTTCCTGTGTGACAACCCACAAACAGATTTAATAAGTGCTGTGTGTTTCAGCTGATGAAGCTTCACAGTTCCACGTTTTGCTGACTTTTTTTACAAACAGAAGTATTTTGAGTTTTGGCTGTGACACAAGAAGCACGTAATGAACAGCGTCAGCTGTGTGTACAGCAGAACGCATATCGATGGTACTAACACCTCTCACATTGTGCTATTGTTTTAAATAGTCACAGGAATACAAAAGGGAAATGCAAACAGCTGCCCCAGCCTGCCTGATTTTCTGCTGTCAAAGCTCATGGTGTGCACTCTGTGGCACAAGGTGCATGTGGTACTATCTGCAGGCCTATTATCTCTCCAGCCCTTTTCTGACCTTTCTGTACATGCCACAGTACTAATTGCTCCTGTAAGACATTGGTTGGTTTCAAATATCTGTAGACTTCATGGAGGTGAAGTGACCACTTTGGGAGGTCAGATCCACAGTTACAGTATTACCTGGGCATGTTGTGTACATACACCGCAAGCTCCAGTGCCTGAAGAAACCAGGGTGTCTTTGTGCTTATATGTGAGAAATTTCTTATGTAAAACACATACCCTTCATAAAGCCACGATTTTTGTTTTCCAAATGTCTGAAACTGGTTGAGGTTCCAACTTCCAGTGCCCACACTGATCTATAGGGTGCCTCTGAAATCCTCAGTATTATCAGTCTACCTTTCTACTTTTTTGGCTGCAGGTTAGGGGCTTTAGGTTAGTACTCGTTAAACTAAACCTGTGCTAAGAAGGGGTGTGCCTAACCCTTATGTTGTTTCTGGGCAGTACATAGCATGTTCCAGGGTCTGACTTGTTGCCCTGGGCTCAGCCAGGCTCCTCTGTGTGTGTGTGCGTGTACCTTCCATGAGGGTGCACTGCAGTGACCCTCCAAACCTTTACTCTGGTTGAGCTCACCTAACTTTAATTGTCCGGTTGTTTTGATTCCCAGCAGAGTCCCAGCAGTGGAAATTAAAGTACAGTTCATCTGATCGTATGAAAGTTGTCTCCTTCAGGAGGTAACGAGGCAGTCCCTGAACTGTTCTTGCTGTTCCTGCCTAGCTCCCTGCTCTCTGCAGGACTGTGGAAGGATCCTATGGTGACTTGGCCCAGATGTGTGCCAGACATAACTCACACCGGATTCAGTGAATCCCATCATTTGCTGTCTGGAGCTTTGAGATCTGTAGAGTAAACTTTTTAATCAACATCAAAGACATGAGATCTTGTTTCTGGGCTCACCTGCTGACAACGCAGAGTAAATGTGCCACTGGAAATGGAACCAGCCCTGTTTCCTCTTTAATCTGACTGATTCAACCTAATTTCTACCTACATTCCTGAACCCTCTCTTTTCTGCCAATAGCCTTCAGCAATCTGAAAGACAAGGTTAGACTCTGCCATCATCACAAGCAGGAACTCTTTGATATTCTAAGTAAATACATTGTGCTGCTTATGTTTCACTACTCTACTGTAAATAGACCCATGTCTCTAACAGAGCAAGCTGTCCTGATACTTTGCTAACGCAGATACATTGCTTGGAAATTTGTACACTTTCATACATACAGACTTCCTAGTCACTCAGGGTAGAAATTACTCAGGAATTAAGCATATATGGAAAAAAAGCTCTCAGATGTCAAAAGGAGAATAGGAATAATGCAATAATAATTTAACAATTAAAAAAAAGTATTTTTTCTAAGCATTTTCAAGAGGATCATAATGCCTTTCTTTCATGTGATAAGTACTAAATTTCTTTTTTGGTCATTAGGAGACTTTTAATTTTCCAGTTCTATTTCCATAAATACAGCCTAATTATGTTGCCTTTTAGCTGCAGTGACAAAATAAATATTGTAGTTAAATGTATGGTTTGCCAGGAAGTTGTTCTTGCAAGAGAAAACGTTTTGTAGAGTCTCTCAGGTCTCTTCATTGCTTGGACAACTTATCAGTTCATATGCTCCTGTTGTTTATCAACTGCTTTTAAATCTGTGCAGGTCACATTCTTGTAATAATTTTAGCTTCAGGTACCCATAACCTGTAATATTTGGCTATGTTGGTATTCATAAAATAAACATGTCTGGGAATGTTCTCCAACACTGTGACCAACTAGCTCAGAATAGCCCATGTCCAACTGTTGAACTAGTTTAACCTACAAAAAAAAGGGTAATTGCATCCAAGCTGCCTGCAGGGAGTCATCATGATAGGAGCTAACTTCTGAGATGTGCCTGTAAATTGTGAAGATGCTAGTTGGTCCAAGTCAAAACAATGCTTGTAACTTTTCTAATGGTTAAACATTCAGAAAATTGAATTCTGTTGCCTGGAAAATTTTCTTGGTGCTGTTTAATAATTGCCACTAGGCATATAACTTTTATTACTGTCAGTTTCGCTGGTTCTTTTCAAACTACAGCACTTTTTCTTTCCACTAACAAGGTGGTATCTATGTTTGGCCTGGATTTTGGTTTTTTTTTTAACTTAACTGTACATTGGATACTGTTTTGGATAGTATTGTGAGAGCCTTTCCCAGCTCTCCACTGGGAATATTTCTGGCGCTGGGTTGGTTTTGGTTTTTGGGGTTTGTTTTTTTGTTGGTTTGGGGTTTTTTGGTTTTTAGTTTTGTTTTTTTTTGGCGGGGGGAGGGGGCTTGTTTGTTTTGGGTTTATTTTTTGTTTGGGTTGTTTGTTTCTTTGTTGTTGTTGTTGTTGGGGGTTTATTGTTTTACTTGTTGTCTGTTTTGTTGTTGCTTGTTCATTTCTTTTTTAAGGTCACTTTTAACACTTCTGATTCAAAGCAGTATAGGTCAAACCAATATCAAGCCTCTTTGTTATGTGATGTTTACATATGACATATGCTTATTGCTTTGAAAAGCATAAGATAACTTTCACTGTGGATTAAAACAACATATCAGAACTTAATTTCAAGCTCATGAGACTTACTCTCTCAAAAATCTTACCCATTAATATTTTTGCACACTGTAGGAATCCAGTGCCCTGATTTGTCCATTTCACATGTTCTCCAAGTCAGTAATTTAACTTTTTCTCAAGTTTACTCTTTAAGTATGTAACTTTGGTCTTTGACTCCAGGATACAACTTTTTAAACTGTTTTTTTTCTGTTTTAAACATTTTCTGTTCAGCTCTTGTGAGTCTCCAGCAAGTACAGCTTCACTGTTTGCGTTGTCCAGTCAGCATGATTTCAGCAAGGCTATTACAGCATTGTTAGGATAAATGTCAAAGAGCAGGGAGCGGCAAAACAAAGTCCTGTTTCTGTCTTTGGGTGGCTTTCAAGTCAGAATATCTGTGAGTACTTATTGGTATGAATATGCCAAATGCTTGGGAGAAGGAATAGGTTTTTTTAAATTACTTCACCTGGAGATCAAAACAAGTGTTTCCATCTTGCTCATATTAATTTTAAACGTTTGGAAACCAAAATTTCAATTAACAAAGTATCTGCTGTCCTCAGTAGATGTTCTTGGTTTATACATGAAGTAGTAAGAGCCCAAGGCTCAGATTTTAAATGGTGTCTAGTTTCTTATGTATGACTCAACTGTACTGTGGGTCAGGAGCTGGAATACCTGGGAGTGTATGGATCTTCACCAGGATGAGGAAGAAAAAGCTCAAGCATTACTGCAACATGAATATTTATCATGGCTTAATGCCAGCAGGCAGCCAAGTCCCATCCAGGAGCTCACATGCTCCCCCCACAGTAGGGATGAGAATCACAGAATCACGGAATAAGCTGAGCTGGAAGGAACCCACAAGGATCACTGAGTCCAATTCTTGGCCCTGCACAGGACCACTCCGAGAATCACACCATGTGCCCGAGAGCATTGTCCAAATGCTTCTTTTACTATGCCAGGCTTGGTGCTGTGACCACTTCCCTGGGGAGCCTGTTCCAGTGCCCAACCACCCTCTAATACCCAACCTAAACCTCCCCTGAGACAGCTTCAGGCCATTTCCTTGGCTCCTGTCCCCGGTCACCAGAGAGAAGAGATCAGTACCTGCCCCTTCTCTTCCCCTCATGAGGAAGTTGCAGACTGCAATGAGCTCTCTCCTCAGCCTCCTCTTCTCCAGGCTGAACAGACCAAGTGACCTCAGCTGCTCTTCATTCAGCCTCCCCTCAAGACCCTTCATTATCTTTGTTGCCCTCCTTTGGACATTCTCTAGTAGCTTAATGTCTTTCTTATATTGTATTGACAAAACTGCACACAATATTCAAGGTGAGGGTAAAACTGTGAATTGAGATAAGGACAGACTAAGAGGTAAAGCTAAAATTATGCACAAAAGCAAAGCAAAACAAGGAATTCATTCTGCACTTCCCATGGGGCCTCAGATGTTCAGCTATCTCTATGAAAGCAGGGCTCCATCACGTGTAACAGTGACTCGGGAAGACAAACACACAACATCATATATAGTACGGGATATCCCTTTGGTCAATTAGGGGCAGTTGTCCTGTCGGTGTCCTCTCTCAAACTCGTGCCCACCACCAGCCTACTCGCTGTGGGGGCAGCATGAGAAGCAGAAAAATGCTGTGTAAGCACCACTCAGTCATAGCCAAAGCCCTGGTGTGCTGTCAACGCTGCTTTTTTCACAAATCCAAAACACAGCCTCATACCAGCTGCTAGGAAGAAAATTAACTCCATCCCAGGACAACCCGGTAAAATCTTTCTTAATATTATGCATAGGTAACAGCATGAATGCTCATAGTGTATTCTGTGTATTAACAGTAATGCGGGGACAAAAGCGGTCACAAAGCTTGTTCGACTGATGTTCTAGCTCTGCCTATGGATCAAGGCATTCTGGTGTTACACAGTTTTCTCCATGCCATAATGTAATGGTCATCATCTAGGGAAAAAATAAGGATGGGGAGTATGACGTCATCTTTATGACATCTTCTTGTATCACCTCTTAGAATAATCCTTTGGAAGTCTGAATCAAGGAGGCTCAAAAGAAAACCATGATAGATTTAAGCAAGCAGGGGATTAAACAGCTCAGTGACAAATATATTTGTATGTATGTAAGTCAGGCAAGTTAGGAGAAAAAAGTTTTTGTAGATGGATACTGGTTTGACTTTTGGAGTGAGGTCTAAGTCAAAACATGAACTTCTTTTTGCGTAGTGACTCAGAGATTCACTGTTTCTGTCAAACTTGGAATCTATGATTGATATATTTTTGCCTGGACATTTTCAGAGTAGTGATCTTCAGTTTTTTGATTTTCAGACTGAGAACTTTTGGATCATTATGTAGTAAATGTAAACACATTTGCCTTCTCTTAATAAAGGTCATGCATTTTTTAGAATGGTACTTGGATGTCACAGAATCAAAAACATTGTTCCAGCTCATTGCTTCCTGGCACCTCTGGAATCAGGGTGTTAGTACAGATGTCTTTTTTATCTCATCAGTCTGGTCCAGTTTCTTTAAACTACAGACTCTGCAACTTGTAAAAGCAGTTCCAGCCTATACGAGAACTTTTTACGTTCTTATACATTTTCCCCATGGTTTTTGGGATAGTGATCAATTTAAGATACCAAGAGAAACAGGAGACCCAAAAGCTTCTTTTCTCATCTTCTGTAGTAAGTCTTTTGGGGGTCTAAAAGAGGAGTGTGAGTTAAGAGTACTTTTAAAGTAATTTAGCTTTTACTCACAGAAGCAAAATTTCATTTCTTTCTTGACCTCCAGCGGGAACATGCTGACTTAGAGCTGTCTTGCACTTGGTTTTGTCCCATCTCAGTATCAAAGCCTGAGAGAACAGTAAGATGAGCACTGGGAAGTATTCCCATTGTGCAATTTCATTCTACACAGTATTAAATTGACTAATCAGTGGGAGAAGGTGCTTGACCTTAAACATATTGCAAGTATTTGCAGGATCAGAATCTAATATAGATGTCTGGAATGCATTATTTGATTAAAGAGTAAAAAACAACAGGTACAACAAAAGACTACCTGCCTCTTAAGACTGCTTTTTAAAAAAAAAATCATGTTTCCACTGATTTATGTTTATGCAAGTATTTATGTTGCTGCATTCTCTTCTGTGCTGCATGAATAAATATGGGCAATGTTTAAACACTTTAAACCAGCCATCGATATCTTCCCTGACAGAATAACTGCATCCCTGAGAATAGTTTGTGCTGTCTATATATTTTGTGGAATTAAAGCTTGAAGTTATTTTCTAAATATCAATCTCCACAAATGAAAAAGCAGACCTAAAATGAACAGAGAATTAGGACAGATAGGAAACTGTCAATAAGAATTATGTTGTTGATTTTGTCATTTCCTCTGCACTTGCCATTGTTTCAAAACCTTAATGTACATTTCTTTTTACCTGAAACACACAGTAAATTAAATTTATCAGTGTAAATGTTTCATAAGCAAAGTTTCAAGGTTTGCTTTCCAAGTAGTTTCACGGTCCAGCGAGTTGCAGAACATTTGCAATGCGTGGCTTTTAACACTGACTGTATAGAAATGTGCTGAAGCAATGTCTGGTTGACATTTGTATGAATTGTATTCCTGTTCATTTTTCCAGGTTGAGTTACCTGCTGTCATCTCAAAGAAATATGGAGAAATGGGAGCTGTGTAGTGAGAAACACTCTTCTTACCTTTGCAATTAAGCTGTTTCAGTGATCTGCAAAAATGAGAAGCTGAAGGTCACTGTTTAGCAGTCCATGTAGGATGATGCAGTAATCAGAACAATAATATTGAAATTGGGATGTAAAACTGGACTAAATATTGTTTTGCTTAATTGCTATATTTATTCTGACCTGCCTGATGGAACATATGCAACACTAAATTAAATCTCACCTGGGTGAAACCTTCAGCTTAATTTAGGATATCTCTTTGGTTCTGTTCAGATGTGTTGCATGAACATGTCTAGCAGAGAAAATCTTAGAATTACATCTCAGAGGTGGTTCTTGTACTGAAAGAGCTCAGACAGTTCAAAATACCAGGGAATCAAGGAAATAGGCTAGATGACTTCCTAGGTTTCTTTCATCTTTACTTTCCAACTCTCTATTGATGATTAATAAGTGCTTCAAGATTCAAATTATTTTTGAGCAAATAATTTTTCTTTCTGTTCTCCAAAAGGCTTTGTCCTTTTCTTGTCTTACAGAATAGTATTATTTTGTTTGTAATTTGCTCTTTTCTAAACCTGTTGTCTGGTTAAATTTTTTTTTCCAAAGGGTCCTATCTACTTCCTTTGTCAAGTTTTTCTCTTGTTCCTCTATTGCAATTCATTTTTCATTACTGCTGGCTGTATAAATCCTGTGATGTTCTTGCTGACTGCCAGGAGAGAAGCTAGTAAGAAAATGTAAAAAGGCAGAAGTGAGAAGGTAAGTTTGTGCAGGTATTTCTAAGACCTTATCTTCATATTTTTGCTAACAAAGAAATGACTTTTTCAGTAATAAAATATCCCACACAGCATTAAAAATGAGCTCGCTGACTCTGTGGAAGAATATTTACTTCTTTGCCCAGCTGCTGGAATTTAGCTACTATTGTTATGCAGATGCATATTTACAGTTGATGAGGTAGGACCAGGAGATTTGTCAAGGAAATTGCAGGAACAGAATAAAACTCGAAATGCCAAGATAAATGCGTTTTGCTTTCCTATTCTTTAACCTGTATGAGTCATATTTCAAAATTATTACAGCAAGGTTTATCTATTTCACCCCATTTTGACCTTGAGTTCTTTTTATGGTCAAATAATCTTCTTGGATAAGATTTTCATCCCTGCTTCTTCAGTCCTTAAAGATGCATAAAACAAAACAACAAACAAAAAGCATGAAGGTGCTCCAGAAACCTTTGTTCCAGCTCTGAAGGGGTGAGAGGGAGGTGTTTCCCCTAATGCAAGCACTACAGAGGGCAGCTTTGTAGCTTGTCGTCCAGGTATCCCCTTGCAAGCCCTGGTGTCTGTGGGGGGCAGGTGGCACAGCACACCTCCCAGGGCTCTCTACCTTCTGGGTTATACTTGCTGTGTCTATTTGTAGGTAATTTAACTCCATGACTGTGAGATCTGAAATAGCAGCAGCTGTTCTAACTTTTCCACATGAACAGAGTGTGATCAAAAGTTATATTTGTCATCCCTAAACTAGTTTGGGGAGTGCCAAGATTACAGTGTTGAATATTCATCCCACATATATATATATAGTTATGAGTACTGGAGAATGTGAGTGGAAGCATTACATCTGGAGACTTGTATATTTGGATGCAAGGCAGATTAGGCTGGTTTTGGAGGGAATATGCAAGTGCATGATGCTGTTATAACAAGGCTTGCTAGAACAAGGGCCTTGCTTCATTCCCATAAAAGGCCAGCATTCCCTCAGAATGACTCAGTGTTACCTCAGAGACAAAGATGCTGGTGAAGGTAAAATACTGTAGACTTCTCTACAAAGCGAACAGCTGTCAGGGACGTAAGCACTTCTATGTATTTAATTTTGGCTCCCCTTCTGGATTGCATTTTGGAAGGGTTTGCCCCTCTCTTTATAAACATTAGGAGAAGACCAGCCTCCTAGAGCAGGTAGTAGGTTCTGAGTTACCTAAAGCTAGATAGTGGCAAGGCTCCCTCTCACTTGCATTGTCATTATCCATCAACCTGGCAGAAAGACCGTAGGGCCCTTGGCACGGCTGGGACTGTGCAGCAGTCTAAGTACTGCGCAGTAATTATCCTGCTGGCAGAACGAAATGCAACCACTGATGGCAGAGTTTGAAGGTCTAGTGCAAAATAACTTTGGAGAGAGAAGCCAGGAGGTACTGAGCATCACCGGTCATCCAGGACAGCATGTCCTGGTCGTCACCTCTCAGACAGGCACAGATAGACTGCTGCTTATGATGGTCACCAAATCTTTGCGTAGCTTATCCTGGAAGCCAGTTGAAACTGGCTTATTGCCACAAAGGACAACACTAGAGATGTGCCCCAAACCCACACAGACATCTGCAGACCCAGATCTGCACTGGTGTGAGGAGTGCTCTAGGAGCACCCTGAGGCTGGGAAGAACCAGGTGACACCATCAGTGTCACTGTATCATTGAAACTGCTGCTCTAAGCAACAATAATCAGAAATAAAATAGGTCACTGTAAATCACAGAGAAACCGTAACTGTTATTGCTCTGATTGCTGGGTATGTTTCTATTCACTGATTGCATTCTGCTTACAGAAATTCCCCTTGCAGCTGTCACTAGATAGGATCCTTTGCACCATGACACATACTGCTGTGCAAACTTAGTCAGTCCCTGTAAGTGGCTGCTGTGACTGTCTTAGCTGAGTGACTTGACAATGAAAATAGAAGAAAGCCAAAAACTCCATTAGCACAACAAAGGATAACACTCAGCAAATGCTGAATTACACAACTGAGCTCATGTATGCATATAATAACTCTCGTAAATTATTCTTTATGTCAAATACTATAACAGAAATGATCCCAGCAACAAGAGAAGCTACACTTGCCGTAATTCTTGTAGAGCGTCTGGGAAATGATGTTTTCACAAAATCAATAATTTCTATCCTTATTTTCTTAATGTACATGAGAGTTTTTGCACTTTATCTGTGTTATAGTCCAAGTACCAGAGATGCTATGGTAGGAAAGGTTAGGAAGATGCTGGTGGTGCCCCAGACCATGTTCCTCTGTACTGCTGTTCATGTTCTGCACAAAGTATTCAAGTGTGAAATGTAGTGGGCTCATTCACTGGGTTTGGTTTTGAATTATTTGTATGTAAGTACATTATCCAGTCTTTCAGGCAAAAAAGAAAATCTTAGTAAATCAGAAGAGTTGGTTTCTCTAATTTCTTGCAGATATGTATGTGCGATGATAGACCAGTTTTACCATGTAGTTTTACCTGACCTACATAAGCCAAGGACTTCAGCAGTTTTTATTATTTGCCCATGGTTTGTGGCCTCCAAAGGGAGCTCTGAGTTCCCTTTAAATTTATCTTCTCACAGTGAATATGAATAAAAAGGGATATATCAGAGTATTCCTCCAAATGTACATCTTCTCTTCTTTTTGAGCTTCAAGTGAACACAGTCCATAGCTGCAGGGAGTAATCACTTTGTCATCAAGAAGTCTTCTGGCTTGTGGGCATCTGGTACAACTCTCTTTGGTTCTCCAGATTTCAGACTGTGCAAGTATTGCCCTCCCTCTCTGCCTTCCAATATGCTAAGTCTCAAATGTGGGTTGCACTCAAAACAAGGAGGTCCACAGTGGAGCAAAGATGCACCTGCAGACTGTGGAGGACTGCATGACACAGCAGGTGGATTCCTGAAGGTAGCTGTGACCCTGTGGGAAGCCTGTGCTGGAACAGGCTCCTGGCAGGACCTGTGGACCCCTTGAGAGAGGAGCCCATGTGGAGCAGGTTTGCTGGCAGGACTTGTGATCCCACAGGACCCATGCTTGGAGCAGGCTGTTCTTGAAGGACTGCACCCTGTGGAAAGGGAAACACATGGGGGCAGTTTGTGGAGAACTGTAGCCTGTAGGAAGGACTCACATTGGAGAAGTTGGCGGAGGACTGTGTCCCATTGGAGGGACCTCATGCTGGAGCAGGGGAAGGAGTCCTCTCCCTGAGGAGGAAGCAGTGGCACAAACAAAATATGATGAACTGACTGTAAACCCCATTCCCCCTCTCCCTGCACTGTTGGCAGGGAGCAGGTAGAGAATCAGGAATGAAGTTTAGCCCAGGAAAGAGGGAGGGATGAGGGGAAGGTGCTTTAAAGATCGGTTTTACTTCTCACTATCCTATTTTGATCTTCATTAGAAATAAGTTTGACCAACTTCCCTAAGTCAAGTCTGCTCTGCCCATGATGATAACTGGTGAGTGATCTCTCCCTGCCCTTTTCTCAACTCACGAACCTTTTGTTATCTTCTCTCTTTCCTGTGCATCTGAGGAGGGGAGTGATAGAGCAGCTTGGTGGACAGCTGGCAATGCAGCCAGGGCCCAACCACCACCCAAACTAAAGCAATATGAACCACTGTGGGATTGAAACAACAAATAGTATTAGTCAGCATGCATCAGCCTCAAGCAAGAGTGCCAAAAAAACCACATTTAAATATGATTCCAGGAACAAACACCTTAAACATCCTGTTAATGAAGAAGGGAAAAATAACAGAGAGCCAGCAGAAAATCAGGTAAGACTTAGACAGCAGGTCAGAGAGTAGGGATACCATTGTTCAAGCAGTTGCAGAGAAACAGAGAGTGATGCCAGTATCAAAAAGTTTGGTGGTTTTGTCCGCAAAGGTGAAATGATTTTTGTTCCTTGATCAGTTTACTGGGAAGTGTTGATGACTTCTGTAGAACTAAGGCAGTTTTATTTTGGATTTTTGTTTTGTTTCGGTTTGGTTTGGTTTGGTTTTTCTCTGTGGAATTTTAGCTACAGGCGGAGTTGTGCAGCTGATTAAATAAGGTTTATGTGTATTATCTCACAGAACGGCATATCTCTGGAGTAAAGGATAAATTGCAACAAAGGTAATCTGTGACCTCCAAAAGCAAAAAAAAAGCTAATGTGTATTTCAGACAGCACTAATTGCATGTGAAATAGGAGCTTCACATTTCAGCTTAAATTCAGAATGTTCAGGTGACTTTTTGTCTGTGTTACCACTCAAGAAAGAAATCCAAATATCTGGATGTTTTTAATTTGGCTGAAGTTTGGAAGTATTTTCTAGTTCCAGCAGTAAGGATGTGCTGGTGTAGATAAAAGAAAAGATGCTCATGTTGCTTGCTAGGCTCACCAGAAGGGCTTGGACTGTAAGGGGTTGAAGCAGCTCACTGATGCCATCGAGCTGAGGCTGGTTTCCAGACAGATACTTGAAAATTTCCAGTAAAATGGAAACAAAAATTGCCTTCAAACTATTTTCTCAGTCGTGAAGCATGCCCATGGGAAATTGTTTTCCAGTTCTTTAGAAGAAGTTAAGAGAAATGTCAAAGCTGTAGACATTTTTATTGCTCTCCAAAGATTCCAGAGTAAGTTGGGAAATGTTTTTTTTTTGTTGGTTTTTCTTACATTAGTTGTAGGAATATATTTCCCAAATATAGACCATCCCATTATTCGCAGCCAGTTACACTGTGATTGTGCAGCTGTTATCATGCTGGGAATTGTGCAAGGTATTTCACTGTCCCAGGGCCTGGGCTACTGAATGCCATGGAAATGTAAATCTATACCATTCTGAATACTTTGGACTATCCTAAGAGATATGAAGTCAGGAATGTTCTTGTTCAGTAATAGTGCCCTGCTGCAGTTCGGGCAGTAAGTGCTGAAGGCAGGCCTTGAGGCTGGACCAGCATCTACTGATGCAGAGGATTAGTTGTTCTTGCTTTGGAGATTTGACTGAAAACATTGCTCCTGGAGTCTGTGGTGGAAACTTTGCACTGTCTTTTCAGGTGTGTATTTTCTTGAAAAAGGCCTGTACACTCAAAGTCAGCTTCCACCTTCAGAAAAACTGTTTTTTTCATTCAGTAGCTACAAACTTCCCATTATGCTTGCTTCCTTCTACTGGCTCAGATAACACTCTTCCTCAGATTTAGGTAGCTGTTAATCATCTATGAATCCATCCAATCAACTCAATGAATGGCATTGTTGTATGTGATGGAGGACAAGGAGAAGTTTGGAGATGTTGCTGTTTGTATCCCTGACTCCTTCTGCTGCCTGTGTTTAGATTCTGCATGAGAATGGCCTGGCTCAGTTGGTGAAGCTGGGGCTTTCCAGCACAGTTCTCCAGGACCTCAATGAGGAGGGTTTCCTCTCCTTCCATTCTTACCCTGAATTCATTTTAAAGAATTTCCTGAGTCTCCTGCCCCCACTCTTGATCCATAATACCTACAGTCAGTAGCATTAAATGCTCTCAGAGAAGGCCAGGGTTGAGGATGGATATTCTACCGTGCCTGGGCCTAAAGGCAGGCTATGTTCAGTCCAGACAACACTGGCTCTAGATCAGAGTGTTTGTGAATGGCTTGTGCTGACTGGATCCATTTGGGATCTTTTTGAGGACAGGGTTAGCTCTATGTGTCCAGATATGTGGTATTTTCTCTTTAGTTATTTGTCTGGAAGTTTCAGAGAGGATGAGGGAGTTCTGCTGAACAAGTTGGGGTCGTTAGTCCAAGGCCTGCTGATATCTTGAAGAAGTTTGTAAGTCTTCCCAATACAGCGCCAGGGACTGGGCTAACAGATAAACTGTGACCTGATGCTTCAGCTTGGACCTAGGGACCCTCTGCACAAATAGTGCACAAGCACTTGTGAGTGCCAGACCCCTTGTTACACTCAGGACTGGTAAAGTGAGCTGTTCTTTGCCTCATAAAAGCATTTCACATTAAGGCATGAAGGATACAGCACACGCTAAAAAGTGTAAAGGCCCATTCAGTCTGCAGCTTGCAAAGTTTATTTGCAGACCTATAGAGGAAATTCCATACCTCCCACTTTGCACAAGCAGACAAATATTTGCAGATGCTTGATCTTCGGTCTTGTGATTTTTTACACATGCTTACACATCAGAAAATGCACATGTGAATGCTTAAGGTAGGCTTTTGGGCAATACTAGTTCTAAAGATTGAAGAAGGAAACAACACGTGATACTTGCTCCAACAGCAAGGCCATTCTGGCACAGGCAATGAATTTGAATTGCTGAGAATAGAAATGTGTCCACGAAATTCTTTCAGCTAAAGAGCAACACCATACATTTTATGAATTAAATTATAATATACCAAAGCAGAACACAGGGAAGAGATAAACAACACAAGGTTGCAGAGATTCTTCAGACAAAACAAGCAAAATCCTGAAAGTAAGAAAGTAAGAGCTGGGAAGCACTAAATAGATTTCTCTGGGAAATTGCATAGTCCCCATCACCGGTAAGTTTTTGAGAGCAAGCATAACAAACAACTGGTAGAGTGGATGATATCTGAAAACTATATTCATGTAACTCTTCCTGCTCTGGGCAGAAGAGGAGATTAGTCTAGATTACTTGTGAGATTTCTACCAGCCCTATTTTTCAAGCCTATGAGAGTGTTCTCTTTACCACCCACTTTGTCAGCACTATAATCAAGTCATGACTCAGATTTATTGGTATAACTAACATCTGTGAACAGAGCTGGCTGGCTGTGTAACAGCCCATGGAAATGTTTTTGTTCAGCAAAGATTTTTTTACCTAAATGGACCCAAATAGAGAGGAGGTGGTCACTCACCTGCTCTGGGCTTGCTGTGTGGGCAGCACAGGTCTGTGGAGTGGATTAGATGTGAGTGTCAGGTTGGTTTTTTTTCTCTGTCCTGTAAAATCCTATTACGCCCTTGCTATTGTCTCAAATTATTCTATGCTATGACACAGGATGAATGCAGGAAACCTTATCGTTATGTATTTTTACTGAATGAATCCAAAGGCCCAAGGTAGAAGAGAGCCCTGCTGTGCCACAAGGCAGTGGAAAAGCTCATCACAGGTGACAGCTTTTGTATAAAATGGACATCAGGATGCGGAGGAAATTTTGTAGCATCCAAATGCAATAACCTGTGGCAGGAAACGATGCTGAGATAATTATGTGTGCTTGATGCTGTTCCAGCTTTAGAAGATTTAGGTATCTCTGCTGCTACAAATTAAACAAGAGGGTTAAACTGGGCTGCCAGCTCCTGCTAGCTTGGGCCCAAAAGAACAGTCCTTAGTACAGACTTTGGTTTTGAGCAGTTCGCACATTTAAAGTAAAACATAAGCAGATAAAATGGCTAAGATGAAATGGTTTTAAAGAGTGAGTTGTTAGACCTTAGAGTGGAGATGTACAGCTGGGACCCTTGTGAGCCCATTGGACTTTTTCTCTGGAAGTCTAATAACAATTTCTCATCAGCTGCTCGAGCAGCTGAGTAATGGCTGTAGCATGTGCATAGCAGAAGGAGGGTGTTCTGCAAACCCGGGGAAGTTACTTCCACTGCAATCAATAGGACTCTTTGTGTGACTAACTCTCTGCAGATTTAGATCTTTGGTATCAGAGCAGAGACACCAAAATCCATCCATTTGCCGAAGAGAAGGGAGGGACTAGATGTGCTCATTGCTTCTGACAGCTTTGTTCTTCATGACAACTCATTTCTGATCATAAAGGGAATAAGGGTAGAAGACTAAATGAGGAAACAACTGCTTTTGGTGAGAAAACTTTGTACTGAGTTTGCCAGTGGCTGCTTGCCACTGAAAGGGCCTAAATGTAGACAGTGGTAGGATGGCAACAGATGTAAAATATTTTACCAGGCCAAGTAGTATTGAGTTGCTCTGCCCTGGAGGCTGCAGAGCTTCCTATTTCTGAGGTATTTATTTAACTGGACAAGGTTATACATGGATGCATAGCAGTTATAACCTGCCTCAGCTGGAGCAGGGACAGTTCCGATTCCTTGTGGAGATTTTAAATAACTTTTTAGGGGATGTTTTGCTTCATCTGTAACAGCTGGCTGGAGAGTTTCTGTGACTTATTTTCAATCGCACATTCTGAATTTGAGGTTTTATGAAACTTCTGAGTGCTTTTTCCTAATGGTCCTAAGAAATTTTGGCCTTTTTTGTTTGCTTGTTTGTTTGGTTTGTGAGGGGTTTTTGTTTTTGGTTTTGTTTGGTGGTTTGGTTTTTTGTTTGTTTGGGTTTTTTGGTGTTGTGGTTTTTGTTGTTTTTTGGTTGGTTGGTTGGTTTTGGTTTTTTGTTGGGTTTTTGTTTGTTTTGGTTTTGGTTTTTTAAATCTACATGGTTCATTAAAGTGATATACTTAGTGGCTTGGTGTCGTGGTTTAACCCCAACTGGCAGCTAAGCTCGCTCCCTTTCCCCTGGTGGGATGGGGGCGAGAATCCCATGAGTAAAAGTGAGAAAACTTCTGGGTTGAGATAAAGGCAGTCTAACAGGTAAAGTAAAAGCCATATACAGAAGCAAAGCAAAACAGGGAATTCATTCACCACTTTCCATGGGCAGGGAGGTGTTCTCAGCAATTTTCAGGAGAGGAGGGCTCCATTGCACATAACAGTGAATTGGGAAGACAAATAGGTTTGGCCAGTTGGGGTCAGCTGTCTCAGCTGTGTCCCCTTCCGACTCTTTGTGCACCCCCAGCCTCCTCACTGGCCAGGCAGTGTGACAAGCAGAAAATTCTGTGTTGCTGTGTAAGCACTTCTCAGCAATAACAAAAACATCTTTGCCAACTCTATTATCACCACAAATCCAAAAAACAGCCCTGTAGTTGTTACTGTGAATAACATTAACTCTATCTTAGCCGAAGCCAGCACCCTCGGGAGTACAGATCAGTGCTGTGTGAATTCACTTTCCTGCTGGAGGTGCATTTACACAGCAAACTGTCAGTAAGGGGGATTAGGAGGGAGATGCAAACCCTACACAGTCTAGCACTTAAGAGGTAGATGAGAAAAGAGGTTGCTAGCTCTTTATTTATATGAAAAGTTTCAACTTCAAGGCTGGAGTAGAAGCTGAGGGGTTGTTTCCTCAAACAGATGAAGTTGTGTGGCTGTTCAGTGGTACAAAAGGGGAAAGAAACTTTGTGTCTGTGCTTACTTACTGGGATTTAAGGGTACGTGCTCAAATATCTCCCTGTGGAAGAGAAGAGAGAGGCTGGTGCATGCCCACCATGCACTGGCCTCCCACCTCTGATATAGAGCTGGGAGCTGGCTGGTTATGCACCCAGACACTGAAAGAAATTTTGGGTTCTGTAGCCTAAGGACAAAGAAAAGCAGACCTCCCTCCTTTTCCTATTTTATGCTGTATGTGCTGTTCAAGGACTGGGTAATCTGATGTGGCATACCAGATACAGTTGGCTTAGCATAGCAGTGGGGGGCAAGGTGAGCCACTTTCTGCACAGTTTGGAATTGAATGAGACTGAGAAAAAGGAGAAAAAGTCCAACACTGAAATCGTTCTTTTTAATTCAAGTAAAGTGTTAATGTTACCAATGTCATCAATTTAACTGTTGGTTTCCCAACTGTTTTATATTATAGAACATTGGTTCCGAAGTAAAAGAAGCAAAACCAGTCATTGTATCATTTTCTATATATGCATTAATCATTCTCATTCAGAAACCTGATGTTTACATTGCAGCATGCATTTCTCTAGTGATAGAATGTCTAAGTTCTACAACTGAGTAATTACTTCAAAATTAAATACAGACTTAGTGAGCAGTACCTCAAATTGGCACACGATGGCAGGATGATGACATTTTAAAGCAAATATCCTGGAGCACATTGTTGGTAGTCATAGAAACTAGTTTGAAATGTAGTCTTTAAGTATGTTTTGCACAGGCAAGTATTTTTCATTTTGCATTTTGAGGTGCAGCTGATATTACCTTATTTATTTATTTATTTTTTGTTAGTCTTGAAATCTTCTGCATCTTTCAGGTCTGACATTCTATTTGATTGAAAAAGACCAAGCAGTTAAGAACATGATACATGGAGTTCTTGTCACAAGCCCTTCAAAACATTCAATGGAAATCACTGAATATTTTGTTGTGGGTAGCTTTTTGTTTCTTTGTTTGGGGTTTTGATTTTTTGGGGGGGTTGTTTGTTCGGTTTTTTGTTTCTTGGGGCTTTTTTTTTCAGGTCCTTCTTTCCAGGAAGTCTTATCCTCATTGTATTGCAGCGGACCTATGCTTCTTCACACAAAACCAGAGAGCCTGAGTTTCTCATAAGTGAAGAGGAGTTGGGAGTAGTGGTGAGAAGTATTTTTTATTTGCTCCTGCTGAAACTGTCTTGTGCTTCCAAAAATGCCAAAATTATTATGCAGAGTCTTTGATGTTTCTGAGTATCCAGATAGTGGCAAATTACTTTCACAAATGAGTTCTTGAAACATTCCAAGAAGTTGGTGAAAGCCTTTATACTATTTTCTATATATTATAGAAAAACTATATATTATAATGGTTTTCTTCCATTCACACATCTATTTGGCAGGAAAATTATCCAGATACTCTATCATCACAGCACAGAGTGAAGAAAGAACACCAATTACTTATGCTTTGGGCCAAAACCAGTGGCAAGTTCTTCAGTGGAACCCAGGTGTCCATCTGCATTTATTCTTGTAGAGAATGGTTTAGGACTGAGATGTGACTCTGCAGAAGCTGAAGCTATTGAGGAAGGATTCAGTCACAGGATACATTTATCAATGCAAGGGAAAAAGGTTTTGAGCAAGCTTAAAAATATTTGACTGTGGTAAATGCAGACACTTAATGATGTTGAAACATCTTGTGATGTCAGATTGCTCCAAAGCACATACTTCTAATGTTTTCACTTGAGATGATTGGAAATCATTTAAGAGCTGCCCCTCATCATCTGACACTGCTGATTCTGCTCTTTCAGAAACCTGAAAATATCTACATATCTCAGTACATTCAGAATGCTTTGGCTCACATTTAGTTTGAAAGGGAAAAAAAGGAAGATTCTGAGTGAAGTTCTTACTTATATCCTCCCCTCCATCTCCCTTTGCCCAGTGGCAGTAGCCTTCACCCTGTAGGAGTATTATGCCAAATATTTATGCAGAGACAGATTATTCTTTCCCACACAGTCATGTTGACACTCTTTTTAAGAAACCCACACAGTTTCTGAAGATTTATTTCGAGATTAAAATGTTATGATTTTGGGTCTAACAAAAGAAGAAAAGCAAACAAATAAAACCCCCAGCCAGTGTGTACAGAATAGCTGGAGCAGAATGAAGCATCTTGCTTTTTAATGGAAATCTTCAACTCTGTGTATTCAACACAAGCTGTAACAGCTTCACAGTAAAGTTGTTTTGAGGTTTTGTTTTGAAGTTTGCTATTACCATCATACATATGCATGAAAACATTTTTGTTATTCAGATAGTAATTTGCATGAACACCAAGGCTTTATTGCAAATGCTCATGAAGAAGGCTGTTTTTATGTTGGGTCAACTGGAAGCTATTTTCCTTTACTGTAGGACTTTCTGTTAATTAAATTCAAAGAATCTGTTTGACTGCTAATGCTTGTTATACTTCAGATAAGAAAAAAAATACATTTTTCATATAAGAGTCAGTAGGAAATTGAGAAAATTTTGGGCTTTGTTTCTTTGTTTCTTATATGTTTTATTACTTGTGTCCCACTTTCTGATTGCCTCTGGTTCTGCTAACTGAAGGAGAAGCCCTGGAGTGGCCACTTTCTGTCTTTATTTGTATTAGTATAGGAATTCAGCTGGAAAATTATACGAAAATCAGGTAACAGTTGGCCAAGGCATTTGAAGCTGCTATCAGCCAGGAATCCCTAAATGTCTGACAGTTCTATATAAATCAGAGCTGATAAATGAGGATATAGCTTAACAACAGTGGAGATGCTTTTATTCTATGCTGTTGTTTCTATATATACACTAATGGTCCACATTGTCTCACACACATCTTCCATAAATCATGAGACTCCCCAAAAGGAGCTAAGCCAGACCTTGTAAGACAAGACAGCTACCCAGTTTAAGAAAAGGAGTAGCAGAAACCCTATTCTTTAAGATTTTTAATAATGTTCACTCTACCATTGGCAGATATTTCTACTTTGAATCATAGAATCATAAAATAAGTTCTCATGAGAGAGAAACAGAGGAGGAAAATCACTGCTTATTTTGATGCAGCTCAGGGTATGATTTGCTTTCTGGATTGCAATCACACATTGCTAACTTAAGTCTAAGTTTTCATCCGACAGTATCCCAGGCAGGGCTGCTCTCAAAGATAATTCTGTAATTTTTCTCAGGGTTCTTAGCATTCAGATTTTGCTTTGCTTTAGACCTTCCAAAAAATACAGTAATGTTTACCATTAAAACTAATTTTGATAAATCTTGAAATCTTTTGCAAACTGAATGATAACACAAAAGGCACCCAGCGTCAGGGAGTGAATTTGTACAGATTTTTGTAGACCTGAGAACTTGAAAAGACTGAATTGCTGTCTTTGTTTCAAAGACAGAATTTGAGATATTGGGTAGGTAAAAGAAAGGAGACTCATGGGTATAGGTAGAGTAAAGGAGATATGAGCTTGAAAGCCTAAGGAGGAGAGAAAATTTAAAGTGCAAAAATACGATACAATCCAATTGAGCAGAAATAGAGAACAAAAAATCAAGAGACTTCCCTTAAAAGAGACAGTAGAATGGAGATATATTTTATAGGATGCTATATTGGATTAAAGGAAGCCTAAAATGAAAAGCTAGATGCAACAAAGGCATCCTTCAGATAGGTTTCTGCTTATTCTTTCCATGGCTGAGGGCTTCCAGCCCTTTTCACATTTGGTTGATTGCAAAGTGTGAAATCTCAGAGGGTCACAGTCATCTTTGGCTATTGTTGGTGAGAGGTACAGAGCAGATCTCATTGCATGTTGCTCCTGTTATAATAAAACACCTTTCCCTCAGGAAGAGTAGGCAGAAGGCTATACAGAGTCCTTTTATGCAAGTACATTGTAGGAATACCAGAGTCAGAGTGTAGATCGCTTTCTATCCAGTGGGCCAAATGTACCCTGGAGTTATACTGCAGATTTTAACCAATATAAAATCTGATGCAACGCTGATGCTCCTCTTTCCTGTTACTTTGTGATTTTCCGTGGCAAACTTCAGCTTTTTCCTCTCCACATTTCTACAACATCACTAGACCTGATCTTTTGAAATGTTAAAATATCAAAAGCATTACATCTAAGTGATGCTCCAGGCACAGTTGTGTCATGGCCCTTTAGAAAGCCAAGCCCGTTGGGCAACCTGGCATGGCTGGATCCCCCGCAGACAGTCGGATCCTCAGAGGGTGCTGCCTGATGTGGGCAGCAATGTGCTGTGGCTGCAGCTGAAAAGGCATCACAGGGAGAGCCTGAGCCTTGGGCAAGGCCCGAGAGAAATAAATAAGCTATTCCAAATCACTTCTGCCAATAACATGAGGTGGTAAATTGTTTCCCTAACAAGAGTTTCCCTGTATCAGGAGCCAACTTCATGCAGGGGCTGATGGATCCAGCACTCAGAAATTTATTTTTAAGGGCACTGCTGGGTGAGAGCAGTATGGCTAGCAAAATAGAAAGATCTTCTGCTTTTTTAACCCATCCTACAAAAAGCAAAGTCAACACAACCTTGCAATACACACTCATATCCCAAAAAGCCAACCGTATCCTGGGCTGCATCCAAAGCAGCGTTGCCAGCAGGTGGAGGCAGGGGATTCTGCCCCTCCTCTCTGCTTTTGTGAGACCCCACCTGGAGTGCTGCATCCAGCTCTGGGGCTCCCAACATAACAAGGACATTGATCTGTTGGAGCAGGTGCAGAGGAAGGCCACAGAGATGCTCAGAGGGCTGGAGCACTTTTCCTCTGAAGAAGGCTCAGAGAGCTGGGGTTGTTCAGCCTTGAGAAAAGAAGATTCCAGAGACTCCTTAGAGCAGCCTTCCAGTTCCAAAAGACAGTTTACAAGAAATCTGTAGAGGGGACTTTTTACAAGGACAAGGGGGAATGATTTTAATCTTAAAAGAGAGTAGGTTTAGATTAGATATTAGAAAGAAATTCTTTACTGTGAGAGTGGTGAGGCACTGGAACAGGCTGCCCAAAGAAGTCGTGGCTGCCCCATCCCTGGAATTATTCAAGGCCAGGCTGGATGGGGCATGCAGCAACCTGATCTAGTGCAAAGTGTCCATGCCCATGACAGAGGGGTTTGCACTAGATGATCTTTAAGGTCTTTTCCAGCCAAGACATTCTATGATTCTGAAGTCCTTTTATGTTATAGGAAGCATGGAGTCTGGGCCAATATAGTTGCAATCCTTCTGACTTCACTTCTAAAATCTTTGTTCCACCTTTCATCCTCTCAGTTCAATTATTGTAACCCTCTCTTTACCATGGCTGCTGACTTTGCGCTTCCACTAGCAATCTGCACAATCAGCTGAAACTTGACTGAGCTGTATTTCACCTCTACCTCATTTCTGCTCTTCTGTCTCTCCCCTGACTACTCAGTCCCTGTGTTTTTGCACATTTGCAGGGATGCTCAATGCTTTTTTAAGTACCTCTGTCCTCATTCTGTTTTGTGACCTCTTTTGTGTTGCTCTGTACTACAGGATGGCTGAGACAAAAAGGCTAGGATAGAGCACATCTCCTTCACTCTCTTGCTGAGGAATTATTTATTCCAGGAAACCTGTTCTATTAGTCTCACCTATCTTTGTTGTGTTGTTTAATATCCAACAGTGTGAATTGCAATTAACATGAATTATAAAAATGACAGGTTTTGCCCTGATTTTCTCACATTTACATAAGTGCTGAGCTGTAAGCACATTTTGTCTTATAAACTTTTTCCAAACTTAAGAGCAGGTGCTTTTGAAAGCCTTTGATGTCTGAGGACATGAGACTTTTGGAGAGAGATGATAGGGCATGAGTAAAATTTACAGTTTCTTAAAATCTAGCCCTGACTTCACGGACATTTCTATGTTCTGCTGTGGCTCAGATGTGGGTTGATGAGGGGCTAGGAAAGGTGGAGGTAGTTAAAGAAGAGCATATGGAACATGCTGGTTCACAAAGTTGAAATCCCAGTGCAATTGTGATTTTTCTTTCTGCTTGCAATAGTCAGAATAACTTTAAGGTAATGTAAATGTGTCAGGACACGTCTTGTCTTGAGTTAGAAGTCATGTCTCTGTCTGAGCATGGCTTCCTTTACTACTTCCATTACCACATGCCCTAGAAAACTCTCTTTAAGCAGCTTGATTCCAGTGTTTGAAATTAATTTTCAAGCACATATTTTCAAATCCTAAGATGGGGCAGTATTTTCCTTTCTTTCTTTAAGGACTACTCATTTAACAGATCACACATTGCAGTTCAAAATCTCCCATTTTTTCCTGCAAAGCTGAGATAGTGATGCTGTTCCTGGTCCCAAAAGCCATTACTGATGTAAGAGATGTGCTCAGTCCTGGCCTGTGTGATGTTGCTGTTTCATCTGGAGGCATCTTTCTCTCCAAGCCATATAAATCCAGACTTCTAATGCTATTTCTCTCTTCAGTCTTTAGCTACTGTCTAACCCTTATGACTGAGACGTTGACGCAGCCTGCTGTGCCGGCAGAGGGAACAGTGCTGCGTCTTCCCGAGTGTCCGCGAGGAGTCGAGCACTCCCGGAGTCACCGGATCCTCATTGGGGATTCTCGGGTCGCTCACGCATCCACCTGCAACTACCGGTGCAGTGAAAAGCACGATGGCACACAACAGCACACAATCCACGTCGATCACAGATGAAGGGGCAGAAGGGGTCTTTCATACGGGTTCCAGGAAATCCATTTGGTGAAGGGTCCAGGGACAAAAGACAAAAAATAATGGAGGGTCCAGGGGTTTTATAGGGGGACGAACAACCAATCAGGTGAGAGCCAAGGGGCGGAGAGGGTACAGACTGACAACTGATAAACCAAGGGGGGAAGAGAGGGGAGGGGCAAGGGAGTAGGGGACCAATGGGTCATTGAACAACGTGGAAGGTTCCAGAACTTATACATGTTTAATCGGGGATATGCATATTAAAAGTCTTATACATAAAAAGGGATGGAGGGCCAACCAAAACTAGACAGTCTACATAAAAGAACAAGGGCCTGTGGGAACTTGCCATGAGCAAGGGAGATGCTACACTTCTGAGCCAACCCACCAGGAATCCAACGCCACCCTTGGGCCTTGCAGCTCACTGACCACTCCAGCGACGGTCATAACCGCCTCAACAAAATGTCTTTTGTATGTTGTCTGTGAAGGCAGTTTGTGGAGCAATTACTCTTCCTTTCAGAAGAGTACTATAAAAATGTAAGTCATTAATGTTGTCATTACCTAAGGACAGAAGAGGATGAAAATGTGCATATATATATTTTTAGTGCTCGTCTAACTACACCATTCTGTAAGCCTATTTAAATATTATCAGTTTGGGATAATTATTGTTACTAAGTTTTAAGCAGGAACAGATACACATAGTTTATGCTTCTATTAGTTCCATTTTGAGAGTGCTATTAAACTTAAGGAAATTTTAGATTGGAGGGAGTGAAATGATAGGTTGATTTTAAAAAGAAAAATGACATAGAAGAAAAAATTAAAATCATAGAATCATAGAATGGCCTACATTGGAAAGGACCTTAAGGGTCATCTAGTTTCAATCCCCCTGCTATGGACAGGGTCACCTTTTACTAGAACAAGTTGTTCAGAGCTCCATGCAATCTGGTCTAAAACACCCCTCCTCATGAGAGGAAGTGGGGGGATAGGCACTGATCTCTCTTGTGACAAGAGACAGGATTTAAGGGAATGGCATGAAACTGAGTCAGGGGAGGTTTAGGTTGGATATCAGGAAAAGATTTGGCACCCAGAGGGTGGTTGAGCACTGGAACAGGCTCCCCAGGAAAGTGGTCACAGCACCAAACCTGAGAGAGTTTAAGAAGCATTTAGACAATGCTCTCAGGCACGTGGTGCTACTCTTGGGGTGTCCTGCACAGGGCCAGGAGTTGGATACGGTGATCCTGATGGATGCCTTCCAACTCAGTATATTCTATAGTTCTATGATTTTATGGTTCTATTTCTAGTGATGGGATAGTCACAGCTTCTCTGGGAAAGCAGTTTTGTTTCCTCAACACCCTCATAGTAAAGATTTTTTTCCTAATGTCTAATCTTAACCTAATCCCTTTCAGTTTGAAACCATTCCCCCTTGTCCTGTCACAACATGCCCTCATAAAATGTCCCTCTCCATCTTTCTTGTACGTACATCTTGTAGGCCTTCAGGTACTGGAAGGCCACAATTAGGTCTCCCTGAAGACTTTTCTTTTCCAGGCTGAAAAAAACTAATTCTCTCAGTCTTTCCTCATAGCAGAGGTGCTCCATAATAGAAACAGCTCCTGAAAAATCTGTCAAGTCTATCTACTTCTACAATAGGATTATTCATCGCCACGTGGATTCCCCATCTGGCAGTAAGTGGCCAAAATGCTGAGACTACCACCGTCTCACTTGCAAATCGTTTCACAGTTGAACCAGTCATACTATTGAGAAGATATGCCTCCAGCTCAATCCAAATTGTCTGCAATCATATTGCTTCCTTTCCCTTGTTTTCCTGAGTAGTTCCTCCCACCCATGTGTTTAACCTCTCTGAAGTATTTGAGGATGGCAATCAGATCCCTCTGAGTCACTGCTTAGCTAAGCTGTATGCATTTTGAGCTTCCTTCTTTTCCCATGTAAATCTTTTCAGACATTTAACCATTTTCCTCCTCTTTCTTGTGAATTCCTCAACATTCACTGAAGTCATTAGAAAAACTGGCACTGGCTGAGCATGGGAATCACTGGCAAGTCATATACAGATGGTGTCTTCAGTGCCCTGTGTGTGGCTGGAGCTACGCTATGAAAAATAATGTTTTAGCTACATAAGGAAGTGAAGTCTCAGCCCCATTAAAAGCCAATGCCCACATTCTTACTAGCTGCAGCATGGACCAATTTAACCACCCAGGGTATCACAAACAGTGAACAGGAAATAATGTGTCTTTCAGACTTCGGTGGTTGAACCATAATTTAATTAGATTACTGGTCTGAGGAACCGTATGTGATTAGATACACAAAGAACTTTTATATTTTCAATTTACTTACGTTTTGATTTGGAGCAACACTTTGAAAATTATAGATACTATGGAATAGAAAGGTTTTAGCATTTTTCCTTAGGAGAACTAATGTAAAACAACATTTTTGGAAACTTCTGGGCTCAGGGAACTGACTCTTGGCCAAAGAAGAAGCCTAAGAAGCCAGACAGCTTGTCAGCTCTTTTGACTGCTCCCTCCCCAACGAGGCTGGTAACCAAAAAGCTGTCCATCCTTAGAGCTAAGGAGCCTGGAAGGTATGACAGGTCACACCAGCCTCCCTGCCTGCTTTCCATCAACAGTTTTGTCAGGTTCCCACAGAGTCCTGTTATTAAATCAAGTCAGTATTAACAGCCAGAAAATGTCTGTCAGAATACATTTTTAACAGGTTGAACTTTAATTCTTCAGCTGTCTTTTACAGGCAATTTTTCATTTCTCTTTCCATTAGAATGTTTTCAGTTTGACATGCAAAAATAATCCTTTCTCAAAAAAAAAAAAAACCCAAACAAACAAAAACAAAACCAAAACCCCTTAAACCAAAACTTGTAATATAGCAAATATAAAATCACTTATTACCTTTTGCTCCTCCAAAACTAATTTTAAAGGAAGAGAGAATAGTGCTTAAGTGCCTAAACAAATTAGAGAGCTTATAGGTCAGTGTAGCCTAGTCAGATTAAAACAAAACAATAAAACCAAAAAACCTACAAAACAAACAACAAAAAAACCCCCACAAAAAAACGAGCCCCAAAAACCCCAAATCCACAAACCCAGGAAAGAATAAAATAGGTAAGCCAACTGGTTTGTTATCTGTGATTGTTATTGAAGCTGAATAAGGATAAATAACACTGCCAAGACTGTGGCAGGTAAAGTAACTGCAGGAAACTGCAGTAGTGCACACTCAGACCCTCTGGCCCCACTATCCTTGAAAGGTAGAGAAGCACCAGATAGAGCACTTAGAGAAGACATTAGTACAAATTAGCACATCTATTTGGCCTACATTCCACAGCAGCCCTAGCTCTCATAAAAGGAGCAAATGTCTTTTATATTTCCGCTTTGCTTTTCTTAAGGAACATCAGTGAAGTTCTTGTTCCTAGTTTTGCTCAGAATTTCTCATAGATCTGGGGTGAGAGTCCTGCCCATGGCTGGTTGGGAGTAAGGGTAATTGGTGTTGTAGGAAAACAAGAAGAAGGGGACAGTGTCCCAGTGTAATGGGGCCAACACTTACAAACAGAGAAAAGGGGAAAATCTCCTCTTTGTTTTCTTGGTCATGAGTCAACAGAATTAAATATTTCTTTTTAGTGTTATATAGTAACATAACCTTGATGAAATATTGTAGCTGCAGCATATTATTTATGTACATCTAGATTTGTTTTCATGCTTCTTTCCCTATGCAGCTTACAATATTCTGGCTCCTTATGCTGGTTGTGACTGGGATAGAGGCTACATCTGGGGTCATGGATAAGGCCACATCAGAGCAGGTACATCTCAAAGCACCTGTGGCCATGGTTACATTTATGCCACAGCAGGTGTGCCTCTGAAGGGATTGTGGCCCAAGGATAAGTCTATGCTGAGGAAGGTACACCTTGAAGCACCCTGTTGCATCATGGATTTATCCACATTTTGAAGCATCAGTGCTTGTGCAGGAAGGCAGGCTGGAACACCTCAAAACCGTGTTGCATGTTACAGAATTTGCAGTGGCAGGAACCACCTGCACCAATGCAGCACAAGTCTTACAGGAAGGTGCAAGTGCAGCAGTGACCTGACCTGAGCTGCTTTGCTGCCCAGTAACTCCACAGAACCCTGCCATGAGTGCTGCTGTAATATATGGAGCCCAAAGCCATGGACTAAATTAACTGAACGGGCATTTTGTGGGTATTAGTGGACGTTTTGCAGGTGGCCCATAGACTGAGGCAATGATGTCTGCATATTATATCAAAGGATGGCAGGGAAAATGGTGGTTGATGAGGATGTGTGGGACCTGCACATGATGTAAGTGGTATGGAATAAGGGGTGGAGAATGTGCTGGTTTTGAGTGGGATAGAGTTTACTGTTTCCATGGTAGCTTATATGGGGTAATGTTTTTGATTTTTACTGGAAACAGTGTTGATCATGCAGGGATGTTTTAGCTATGGTTGATCAGTGCTTACACAGAATCAAGGCCTTTTCTGCTTCTTACACTGCCCTGCCACTGAGGAGGCTGGGGGTGCACATGGAGCTGGAGGGGACACAGCTGGGACAGGTGAGCCCAACTGACCAAAGACGTATCCCAGACTACGTGATGTCATGCTCAGAAATAAAAGCTGGGGAAAGAAGAAGAGGGGACATTCAGAGCTAGCAGCATTTTGCCTTCCCAAGTCACAGTTACGTGTAATGGAACCCTGCTTTCCTGGAGGTGGCTGAACACCTGCCTGCTGATGGAAAAGCAACAAATGAATTCCTTGTTTTGCTTGACTTGTGTGCACGAATTTTGCTTTATCTATTAAACTGTCTTTATTAAGTTTTATCACTATTACTCTTCCGATTCTCTCCTCCATCCCACTGGGTGAAAGTGGGTGAGTGGCTGGGTGGTGCTTCGTTGCCAGCTGGAGTTAAACCATGACAGTTCCACCCACTTCCATCACGCCAATTTAGAAACCTCTTAATTAGGGAGAATAGCAGGAAAGACTTTGGAGTGCACTCAAAGGAGAGGACAGGTGCTGTTGTCAAAAGGCAAAACTGGAGGATGTAGCTATGGAAAGATGACTGCATCGTGAGGCATGGAGTCATTTCAGGTAAAGCAATGGAAAGGGAAGATCAGAGGAAGTCACAGGTTATGGGTGTCTGTGAGCCTTTATAGAGGCTGCAGCCTAAGAAGCTCTCCATCAGAGCCTTTTCCAGACCATGCTGTGTTCTTACTGGATGATTTTTCGTGTTTTATAATGCTTCAGTGAAGTGGTGTCCAACTTGGCAAACAAATGAAATCTGATATTGACAGTGCTGTCGTAAGCACTAGTAAATTATCTGGCATAAACCTTCATAAGGCCCTTTGTCTAAGGAGCAGCAGTTTGAGGTTTTGGAAGAGTTGGGTCTTGACGTCATCTGTGGGTAGGAACAGAAAGGGGAGTGCTCTATCAGTTAGGCATGGCACGTAAAAAATGCAGACAGGTCAACACAGAAATATCTGTTTATATAATACTCACTTCCAAATAAATATTTCCCGGATTGGCAGAACTTTCTGTGGGTGTGAATTATCACTCAGTAATGATCTTCAGTGCAGGCATCTCCCATATGAAAGGGCTCTGCTTATGTGGAACAGTTACTGTGAAGAAAGTCAAGAAACAGAGGTCCTGCCCTTGAGTACTGCTGGTACGGTGAAAGTGGTAGGTCCTTCTAGAGTATGTGTATTGTAGAATCACTCCTCCAAAGGTTAGCAGCTCTGCCAAACCTAGGACTGTGATCACTTTGGGGTTATGTGGGTAGAAACTGAGGTTACTATTGGCCTCAGGCTATTCAGTTAGGTATGAGCTGGCTGGCCTTGGGCATAGAGTGGCAGTCAGGGAGGCTGACCCTTCCATTATTCCAGTTTCAAGTCCACAGACCATATATCTACCTCTGAGTTCCTAAAATTCAGTTCAATTCCTATGTTTTGACCAAAAGTATGAAAGTCATCTGGAGAGAAAGAAGAGAGAGGCAAAAAATGTGGAAGGTACAAAAGTTAATGCAAAATTCCTAAAGTCTGGCAGGTTTTAGGAAGGGAAATAGAAGAGACATTGCTGTTTATTTTACTCTTCTCCCCACTGCATGTGAGTTTTCTTTTTTTTTCCCTATGCTATAAATGGGTGATACTGATCCAGTTCCTGTACATAGGCTCGTTTAGGCATTTTTCATCTTGTTTGCTTACCTGGGGCTACAATAATGAGGATCCAGCTGTACATGGACCTCAGTATGACACCCTCACTCAAATGATTTCTAATTGTAATATCAGTGAACGTTTTGTCCTCAGGGCACCCATGCCATTTCCTAAGAATGGATACTTACTGCTCACAAGCTCTGGACATCTTTAAACTGTTGAATCCTGCTGCTATAAAATCCCCTAAATGCTCGTGTATAAACACATCTCCCTAAATCAGTTGAGATAAGATTCAGATTAACAGATACTTCCATTTATAAAAACATTTTAAGGAAACCCTGATTTCAGAAGCAGATGTGTACTGCCCCTGAGGTTTCCTGATTTTGTCTTTTCTGAGTAAACTTGAAGTACCTGAGTGTCTAATGAACATAGGGAAAAATAGAAATTACTTGTAATCTGTATATGTTTTTGAGATAACCAATGTAAAACTGTGTGAATTTGTTTGTGTCCATTAGCAAAACCATCTCCCTTTTCTTATACTTTCAGGACATCATAGTTACTGAAGTATGTCTCTACACTCTGAATAATCTGAGAAAGTAGTTTTTCTACATGTTCATAAAGATATTCAAGAAATATCAGCAGCTGTATATGCAGATACCTGAGTGAAGCTGACATTTAAAGTACTGAAAATTACATAACAGCTAATAATAAAAAAAAAAGATTATAACTATGATGAATGAAGAGCTGTGAATTAACATTTAGAAATTCAACAAAGCTGAGGTTTCTATGTGAATGAGTATGAAAGGTGAAGTGAGATATTTTTAAAAGCTTTTATTGTACGTCAGCAGAGTGTGTGTCAGAAAGAAATTATTTTGAGTGTGCTTTAATATCACGGTTGCAGTAATTAGCCTTTAGGTATGCAGAAAGGACTGAGGTGGTTTTTTGGTTGGTTTTTTTGTTTTTTTTTGTTAATGGGAAAGTTTTCATAGCTTCCTTTCTGCTGCTTCTAGAAACATAGCCTGAAAGCAAGAGAAGGGAAGATCATAGCTCACTTGAATAATTTTTTGAACCACTCGGTTTCTTCAAGTCCTTTAATGAAAAAAAAAGGCTGTGATGTGCCACATAATTGTAAGTTTTTGTGAGCTAATCATGGGTGATTGTAGTAGACAACCACATATTTTGAAAGGGCAGAGTCAAGAACTACTTCCGAAGGTAGACGTTATGGAGGCTTATAGAAATACAAGCTGAAATAAAATAAAATTTAAATAAAATAAAGTTTAAAATACAAGACTAAATGAGTGAAGTTATATCTACTGTGCTGATTGTGATAGCTTCAAGTTTTGTCCTGGAGAACCTGGTCATTGGCAGAAGTATTTTGGTGAAGCAAAGGAAGTTTACTGCCCGAAGAATCAGCTGATACGGGGATAAGTCTAAAAGTCACTCAGCCTTTGGTTTCTAGCTTCAATTCCAAAGCAACACTTACACCAGAACATGGTTGTCTATGGGCAGCCATGGAGCCGACTGGGCTCCCTGCTGTAAAGTATAAATCACTGCAGCTGAGGTGAACGAGAGTGAGAGGGCAGATGTTTATGTAATGCTGTGTCAGGTGCAAATTGTAAGTGGAGAAGCACACAGTCTTTGTTTGCTTTCTATACATGAAGTAGAAAAAACCACTTATGTCTCTATAGGTGCGCAGCAGCAATGGGGTGACCATGGGCCACCTCTTCCAGCTGAAGACTTTGAAATGATTATTCTAGTTATCATTCACAGATCCTCTCCACCTTTTTTGGGGGTAGTGGATGTAGGTCAAGGTTATCTCCACATTGGTACATTCCTGCAAAAAATCAATTCTATCCTTTTCTTTAACTAAGTTGGTAATGTAGCACTTGTTAATAGAGGAGATTCCTCATTATTGGGCTGACTGTATCTGAGGATCTTGTATTTCTCATGTGGTAAAATAAGCAAAAGAAAGCGTAGACAAACTTTCTGGTACACTGTGCAGTTTCATTGACTAAGCCATGTTTAGTATCTCTTACGTGAGACTCAAACCTCAGTCTTTGAAAAACCAGAAGCATTGTCATCCACATAGAGCTTCTATCTTCTCCATTCCACTACAATGATAACAAAGATTAAATAATGCTGAGGGAGGCCTCCAGGGTAACAGACAGGAAAGCTCCAAATATTACTATGCAATGGCCAGAAACAAAATTCTATCTCTAAACAATAAAAAAACCTGGAAAAGTGGAGTGACTAAGAAAAAGTATGTCCTACTCACAAGTCAAGACCTGAGAAATAGAAGCATGTCTTCACTTGTGGTCCTGGAGAGATAATGAGTGAGCCAGTATGCATATTTACTCCTTGGTACATAAGATGAACTTCCTCCAAAGCTAAGTTAGGTCAAATAATAACAATCTTTCCCACTGCAAGAGAGAGAAGCAAAAGGAGACGAGCAGGTACATTTCTGACTGTCAGCTGAACTGCAATGTGACTGATTTATTCTGATACACCAGCTTAAAGAAAGTCCATGACCCCTGGATACTGCAAGTGAAACAGTGGGTAACTAGCATAAACTTGTAGACAGTAAAGCAGATTCCACAGACTCCATGGCAGACAAGGCTGGAGGAAGTGAAGAGGTTGGTATGATTGGGACTCCTTTGGTAAGGGAGAGAGAGGGTGAACTGGGAGACTGAGGAGATACCAGTGGGAAAAGTTCTTTGGTCTTTGTGTGGTTTTGGGCGCACGTACAACCTACCTGAGAGTAAAAGTGAGACCTGAAGCCATCATGTTCATATGCCAGTCCATCAGGCTCATAGGTGTCCAAGAAGGAACACTTGTCAAGGATGATGATACGAGAAATTTAAGAGAAAAAAAGTCCAGAACCTAAATGTTTGTCACCCTTCAAAGCTTAGTGATATTAAGTGTTATCAGTTGGTGATTCACTCAATCTCAGTGGAAAAGATAATCTGTTATATGTTACTATTGAAGATTAACATAATCTTCCATCAAGGTGGGGGGGATGTGCTAGATGTGGGTTTTTTTCATATTGGGTACTCTGAATTCCATGCAAAAGACTCCATAGAGAATATCCTCTTAGTTCAACTATTATCTTTGGCTGAGCAATGACTCACTTGCTCTAAACTGAAACCCAACAGCAGTGAGATAGCTATCCTCTTTCAAACTAAAAGCAAGGTCCTGGCAGGTTCACTGAAGCTTCTTTCTTCTATTGAAGGCAAAAAATGTCATAAATGGCTGCAAGTGTGCCATCGTCCTGTGCAGCCATTGCCTAATTTGACATATTTAATGTAACTTATTTCTGAAGTAGGCCGATTGTCTCTAACTGCTAGCTTATCGTTCCTGCAGCATATTTCCATACCCTTCTTCAGATCCTTAGGGTTGTCTGTGATGTCATAATGTGTTCAGAAATGTGACTTCCCTTCTGTGTGTTAGGCAAAGGGTTCTTTGCAAATTCATGTGGGTCAGTTCATCCTAGAACACAATATTCTGTCCTAGTTTAGCAATGGCCTTTGATAGCAGGAGGAGCAGCAGAAGGAAAATAACAACTGCTCTGCTCTGGTCAGTGGGATGTGTAGGAGCAAGACCCTGTACTCTGCTTTTGGGGTGTGTGCCATGCCTCCTTCAGATATTCTTCAGAAAGGGGCCTATATCACAGGACTGACCCAAATGCTTATCTGTGACACATAAATTGTTCTGAGAAGACTCTGAATATAGTAGCCCTTGTGGGGGGATAACAGGAATATTTGGAGGATATATGTTTGCACTTTTCTTTCCTCCCTTTCTAGCAAACAACATTTTCTCAGCATTTAGCATTAAGAGAAGTAACTTAGTAAAAGAGAGTTTCTTTTCTGATTGTCTCTTGATCCATTTATATTCAGTTTCTTGCTGGTTCTTAAATGTCAGGTGCACATAACATACATACATTTCTGGGTTTTTGGGGTTTATTTCAGAATTGTCAGACATAATTACTTCCCCTTACCAAACCAAACCAAACCAAACCAAACCAAACCAAACCAAACCAAACCAAACCAAACCTTCTTTCCTCAGCAATTTCACCTAAAACTCAGCTATCCATTGTAGCAGTGGAAGCAGCCACAAAAGAATGATTCTAGTTTCAGATGACTAAGAAAGAATTCAGTTCTATTTACTTCAGGAATGTTCAATAACATTTCAGAATCTTCTTGTGAGGAAAATTTCTGAAGAGCAGTATCACAATGAATATTATACCTGAGGGAAATAGTCTTTTGAACTAGTTGCAATGGCTGTTAACATAACAATGGCTGTGCCTAAAATGGGTGATTATTTAAGAAATGAGCTGGAAAGCAGATCTGTATCAGTAAGAGCTGATCCTTTCTCTGTTCTTGAAAACCATACTGGTAACTAGGAAGCTGTATAAACTTTTGAGGAACCCTGCCAGAAAAAAACATGATAAAGAATTCCTTTTCATCCATTGTTCTCATTGGATAAGCCATGAGAGAGTAGATAAGGCGTGATCAAGTGACTATTAAATATGCAGAATGGAAGGAATTGCTGGCTTATACAATCAAAGAAACATCTTAAATTATCAGTGTGCTAGATTTAAATTATTGCAAATATCCAGTATCTTGTGAAAAGAAACTTGTGTATGCTTAGATGATAATGGGGAAAGAACTCATCAGTAAAAAGCCTGTAAGAGAAGCTACACTACAGGCTCAGTGAGGAACTGGGAATTATTCAGAGGCACTGACCCCAGTTATTCTGCAGAGGTATAGAAACAAATAGCTGCCAATCTGGATCAACAAAGAAAATATAGATCTGCGGAGGGTGCTTAGAGACTGTGATTGTACTCTTTTATGGATATAGGTTACTACTAAACTTATGACAAGAGAGATGATTTTGAAAGACATTTTCTCTAAGGCATGGGAAAAAAATTTGGGGCCTTCCTTAATTCTTATCATAAACTGAGTACCAAGAATAGAAATTTAACCTGACATGTTTTGAAAGTGATTGTATTTATAGGTCAGTGATTTAAAGACTTAAAAAGAGGAGTCCCAAATGCACAAAGATGTGGAGTTAGATGCCTAAGTACCCTTGAGGATGTTGATTCTGTTGTTCAACTAAGTTACATAAGCTCATGTAAGCTTTGCTAAAATGCATATATGACATACATGTTCTTTGTATGTTTTTTAACTGAAAGAACATCTTTTTCAAAAGAAAAGTCCTTCAGAGTGCATACTTAAAGATTAATTTAATCTTTAAACTTCAATCTATAAGGTTATGGGGATAAAAAAGTGGTAATATCAGGATTCCTTAACTAAGAATTGTAATTTCATTCTTGCCCTGTTGTTCTGTGGCTGGTTTTTTATCTACTTATCAAATAAAATAGCAGATCACTCTGGACAAAATTAAAGCTTGAAAGAGGTCAGCCTCCTAGAGAGAATGTCATAAAGCTATGGAATTTGGAAATTGAAGGATTATTAGGGATATGAACAATAATAATTGAGCAGATCATACCAGTTACTGAGCTGGATTCATAACAGCCATCAGAATTTCTTCTGTGAATTGAAGGTATTTCTCAAAGACTTACATACAATTAAGCAGTTTCCATGCACTTCCACTGAAGGCTGCCTGTGGCTGTTTGGATGGGAAAGAAATATGCCCTGCTCAAAGGAACATTTATGATGTTCCTATGTTTGCCTTATTGAATCTACACAGAACAGACTCTGCATTAACAGGTAGAACTATGTTTTCCATATTACTGTAATTCCATTTCCCAATGTTGACAAGTTTTAATGTCACATTGGAAGGCACAAAGAGATGTCAAGCATTTCCAGTTTTATGTTTCCTTTCTGTGAACTGAGATCCCATTTTGTGATAAAAGAAGTGACTAAAAGCAGCCAAAGTGGTTTAAGGAAGCCTGTCTGTTAATGGTTGTTACTCCTCAGCGTATTTTCTCTCAGCTGCTAGCTGAAGTGGTGCTCACTAACCCCCAGCAAAGCCCAAGGAAGCCCCCCGGCTGCTGCTGCCTGTTCAGAGGCAGGCAGTCCCCACAGCTGCTGGAGCACCATGCTGCCTGTCCTACAGGGACACTTCCACTACACCAGGTTGTTTAAAGTCCCATCCAACCTGGCCTTGAAAATTCACAGGGATGGGGCATCCACAGCTTCTCTGGACAATCTCTTACAGTGCCTCACCACCCTCATAGCAAAGAATGTCTTCCCAATATCTATTCTGAACCTACCCTTCCTCCTTCAGTTTGACGCCATTCCCCCTTTTCCTACCACTACATGCCCTTATTAAATGTCCCTCTCCAGCCTTCTTGTAGGCTCCCTTTAAGTACTGTTAAGTCTGCTATAAGGTCTTCCCAGAGCCTATTCTTCTCTAGATTGAGCAATCCCAAGTCCCTATAGTTATTTGTTTATAATAAAGTAACTGGGGTGATTCTGGCATCTAAAGAAATTCACTCCTCGACTTAAACCAATAATTTAAGAATACTTACCATATGATATAAAATGAATTATGCCGATTTACTCAAATGTTGGAATCTGGCAGCATGGTTGTACTTTCCAGTTATCATTCAAATATCCCAGTCTATTAATTCTAAACTTAATTTTCATCTTTTTATATGTCATACACCGTATTTCATTGCTTCCATGCTGTGGTATAGCAAAATCAGTTTCTGTACTTTGATAATATTTTGAGGCAGCAGTTTCAAAATCACCCTCAAGTCAACTTTATGAAATCACTATTGCACGTTTCTTCGGTGAGTAGAAACACCTGCATAACTTTATCCAGACTTCAGGAATGTGTATGAAGCGTAAAACATTGGTGTTACTTGTGCAGTTCCAGATGTCCAGAAAACTTTCTAGCTTTGTAAAATCCTGCCCTCAGAAGTTTATTACCTTTAGAGGAATAGCAGGTTAATGTTGCAATTTTATCTGTTTTATGAGTGGATGAAATATTTGTAAACCATTGCTGTACTGCATACCAAATTTTGCATGTTGCTGTAGACCTCATCCCATTCATATCCCGCTCAATATTTTAAAAGCAGTTCACAATTAACAGAAAACCTGGAAAGTGTTAGCTCATGAGAAGGATATTCTGTTCCGCTTTTTTTGTCAGTTAGGCAGATAATTAACTGAGTTTGGTACAAGTGGGAGATTAATAAAGAAAGAAAGGGGGGAAATGTGCTTCAAAAAAGACTGAGAAAAATTTCAGGTAGGGATTTGGGTTTGATTGATGGAAGAGCTGCAAAATAGGTTATCTCATCAAGGGCAGTTTTCAGTTTTTCATATGTGTGATGAGCATGTGTGTTAACCAAATAATAAAAAAATTGAAAATCCTCGCAGAATAGAAGGAATAGCTTACAAAGTCATTTCTGGGGCACTTCAGGCAACAGAATAATATTGCGCTTAGAAATAGTTGCATGATAACAAGAGGTGTCTATGCCTAAGATTTATGTATGTTTGACTTCTGTTTTCATGTGGTCAGAGAAAAATGGGGACTGTATATGCTGCATAGAACTAGTTTTTATTAGTGATGTAAAATTATTTTTGTGACCTCTCAAAGATTTAAAGAAGAAAAACTGCAAGGCATAAAATATTAGTTTAAATTATTTTGTGGGAAAGGACAAAAATATGTTAAAATTCAAAGAAAGCTGTAAACTTAGAATGGGGATCACGTTACTTAACTCAAGGGGAGTGCAAACAGAGCCACCCAATGCCATTGCACACCTTGGCATCCCCAGGACACCTACAGGGCTTTGGAAATTTTATGCAGGACTTACAGTAGGTCTCCACACTTGTGAGGGTGTAGTTGGAAGCCAAATGGCATAGCTGGTAATGTCAAATGTGATTGTAGAGAGCACTGCTGAGATGGTTTTGATGCCTAGGAGTTAGATGTCTCAGTCTGACATCATCAGTCTTAGGGTCCTTTCAGGGTCAGTATGGAGAAACTGAGATATCCTGAGCTCAGATTTTTTAATCCTAAAGTAGGTCAGTTTTATTTCCATCTGAAGCTGCCTGTTTGATGATAAGGACAATCCTAGACTGACTAACTCAGACACTTAGACATGTGGAGCTCAATTAATTTCCCTGCACTGAATCAGTGAGTGATGTGAAGTGTCCCAGGTGTCCAACTGCTACCCTAGGAGGGTCCCTCCCTTGGTCCTGCCACCCAGCCCCATGAAGTGCCCTTGGCCCCATGGCAACTTTAAACCTTTAATTTAGGTGAAATTTATCCTGGCCCTAAGAGGTTCTTCTAAAAAATAGAAGTATTTTATAACCCTAATTCCTCACTCCCAATATAGTTTATGCCCCTGCTCAAAAGAGACAGGGTCCAGAGTGGAAGATATTGCAATGACTTCTTGAAATGGTGTAAAGTGAGTGAGAACTTGTTGATGCTCCAAATATCCCTGGACTTCAAAATGGGATGTCTGTAGCTTGCTTTAGTCAAGCTGAGTCACATAATTTAACAAAACCATGTGAAAGTCCCTTCTCATGAGACTCTAGAAGTACAATGCTAGCAAGTTGATCAGAGATTTTTATCTTTGGGTTTGCCTTAAAGAACAAAGTCATCATGTCACTGAACACCTAAGCTGAACTCTATTTAAGATGGTAGGGGACATAGGAGGAAAGGAAAGGGTCAAGCTTTTTGCTTTTTGTGAGGGCTGATAGTAGTGATCACAAGTTACACCTCGTGAAACAGTTGTCCTCAGCCTCTGCATGAGTGTTGCAGATCATGGAAGCCTATCTGCCACACTGGGAGAAAAGCAACGTTGAGAAAGATGTTAGCAGGGAAGAAGCAAGCCCCGTGAAGAAGGTGTTGTGACCAATGTGATACAGCTTGTCTTGACTGAATCTGTATTGTCAGCAAGGCTGGGGTTCTGGAGGCTGCACAGCTCATCTAGCTTTTACACAGTGTGAACCATGTAAAGCTGTCACCCTGGTACGACTGTTCACTCACTGGAAGGTGACTAGTGAACTGCAAACATTTCCTCCCATACACTTAGATGTGTCTCCTTTTGAGTGCTTCCTGAGCCTTTTGAAAGAGAAGGCAGCATGGAGCAAATGGGTAAAAAGGGTGAATGAAGTGGAATGGGAGGTTGGATTTGGCTTATTGGCCATTCTTTGGCCATCTCTGGTCTAATCTACATCTACAAAGCTATCACAGCTCTTGTAGTTCCCTTGCTGAAAATACTCCAATTCTCACTCTTTATTCAGGAGAAATTTATAGGGTTTATTATAAATGAATACTCATTCATTCCAGATCTGTTTCTTAGGAAGGGAGCATATGGAATTGCATAGGAGCACTTCCTGCTTAATGCCTCAATACAGGAAGAAATTGAAGTAGAATAAAATTCCAAAGATAAACTTCAGATCAGGCGATTTCTAGTGTTTTAGTTTATTTCTTTATTTTCTTTCTCTCTTCTGCAGGATCTTAGACCTAGCTTCAGCAGAATAAACACACTCTCCCTTTGGGGTCTAGTTGTGGTTTCATTCCCTGTATTGGCTTGTTACCTTGACAGTCTCAGCTATGGGATGGACCTGTGAACTATGGCCAGAATCAAGTAATTTACTAGAGCCCTGCTATCAAAACAACATGTTGCACATTCTTTGCCCTGATGGCACAAAATATTTGCACCAGAGGATAAAACCAAACTAATCAAAAGGGCTGTGATCCTTGGGCCAGATTTTTAGTTTCAACTTGTCCTGGTGGGGAGAAAGAGATTGTGCAAATCATAGCTGGCTCAGTATAATATTGGATTCAGTTCCATCCAACAGACCTCAGCAGACAAGAAGAGCACTTGCAGGTAAATGTTTTTGCTCCCACACAGATATCACACCCCTAAGGCACAACACACTGTCGCTCTGTGGGAATGATGCATGGCATGTCTGGTTGGCTGGTAGAAGCTGGGAATGGATGAAACATAATTACAGCAGATGGTGTCTCTGGAAACTGCCAGCATGTAAGAAATCTCTAATGACCACACTAAGATTTTTCAAAATCCTCTGGTTTAGTCTAAATTGGGTGTATTTTCATGGGATTAAAAAAGAGCACATTCCTGACACCATGAGGATTCTTGTCAAATCTCAAGTAAGTACTTCAATCTACTGACAACTTTGATATTTTCAGTAAACAGTCATGAATTTTAAAAACCTAACCTAAGCCTAACATATTTCCTCTAGCTACAGCAATGATTCCATCCTTTTAATGGAAACCTTTCCAACAAAATCAAGACTGAGGCAGGACCTGCTGCAAAACTTTTGAGTCTGAATAGTTAAAATGTGACAGGCTTGCAATATGAGAAAATCAGGTGAAAAAATAAAACATCCAACTATGGGATTCACTATCGGCAGCATTTGTAGAAGTATTTCATAGCTGTTTTTAAAATGTGCAGTAGTATATTTTTTAATTAGGAAAATTAATATCTTTCAGCATCTGGGAAAACATTTAAGATATTAGAAAACAACTGTTGAATTTTTGTGTGGATTAGGAAAATACAGACAAGTTTATTATTGTTGAATTCCCTTCTTCAGCAAATTATATCCATTAGGAGTAAGATCTGAAATGCCCAGCAGTCCCTTCTCATTCAAACTTCCAATATTCTTGCACATAAACTCCATGAGGTTAAATAATAGAAAAAGTGTTCATATTATTAAAAAAAGTCACTTTCATCTCGTTTGCAGTTTTTGATTTTTCTCCACATAGGCTGTTATAAGGTTGACCTTAGATAAACCTTTGGGATTTAAAACAAATTATATTCAAAAGTTATCTGGAATAATTTCTGTAGATATCAAATCAAGAAAATAAATTAATTATTTGATTTAATCAGGAAGCAATATGTCTACCTACACCACCTGCAGACCATGAAATGTCTTTGTCTCTTATCTCGTCAAGGTTTTCCTTTCATTGGCTGTTGATTACATGACCTCTGGCAATAAAGTATTTAATAGTATTGTTTCCATCTGTCCACCTGGATCAGATTTGTAGTGACATGTTGTAGTTTGGGGTTTTTTTGGCCACAATTTAAATAATGACCTAATTTTTCTTACAGTGCATACTGGATTTTTAACTATTTGGAATCTCAAATATAATTTAAATAATTGATCTCATTTTACTGCTTCTACTAAAAGTCAACCTAAGGTCAACATAAACAACTTTATGGCATTTTTACTTTCTTATCAAAAGGGCTGTAGAGTTCAGAACAGGTATTAGCTTATATCTTTTTTACTGTAAATTTGTTTTGCAGAAAAGAAGCAAAGCTCCTGAGTAATTCTGGAACACTACAAATCAGAGCTGCAATGAGCCTCAAAAGATGATGTATCCCACCTTTTTTCCCCAAGGACAGTTCATTTATCTCTGACTTAGTGGCAGGCAGGTGGTTGTGCAACACTTTATTAAAAATACTTGTGATAGGGATTTCACAGGCTCTGTTAGCCATAATTCCAGCATTTCACCATCCCAAAAATTGGAAAGTTTTTCCCTGTGGTTTATCTAAATCCACTGATTGATATCAATTGATAAACACAGTAAGCCTTTATTCTGTTAGGGCGGCTATTTTTTTATAATGTTTTCATTAATATGTTAGATAGAACACAGTTCTGATAGGAGCAAAAAGGGGTTTCAGGGCCTTTTTCCTTAAAATCTTCTTCTAGGAAAATGATCTTTTCTTAGTAGACTTGAACTTTATAACTTTTCCTCTATGAAGCTGTTTGGATTGTGTTACTATGATAAGAATTGAAGGAAATAATGCCCATGTTTGTCATATAGCTACACATAGCAGGTCAAGCAACAATTCTGAGTTTTTATGATCCAGTGCATGTACTTACTAACTGTCCTGGTCATGTATCAGTCTTCCCTTTACTGTCCTGTAACTGGTTGGTGTCCTGCAAAAAGCACTCTTATCTCAGTCAAGGGAAGGTCTCAGAGACTCCTGTAGCTAATCTGATCATGTCAGGAAACATAATTTTTCTAAATATTGAGGTGAGGAATTTTACTTTCTGCACTATAATTGTGACTGGGTCTTTTTTTCATTACTTATTAATATAAAATATGGCTACACAGTCAAAGCACTGTCTCTATAACGTACACTTGCTATTTTCAGGATTTTTGCCATTAAACACCTGCTGAATTTTCATGACAGTGGGGTTGCTCACATACTAGGAAAACTTTTCTGGACCAGTCAATTTCTGACTGACAATTTGCATGTGTCTGTCATGGTTTGACCCCAGCCAGCAACTAAGAGCAATGAGCTGCTCTCTCACTTCCCCTGGGTGAGAGAATTGGAAGAGTGAAATGAGAAAACCTGTGGATTGAGATATATTGACAGTGCAACTGGTAGAGCAAAAGCCACATGCACAAGTGAAAGGAAAAAAAAAGAATTCATTTGCCGTTTCCCATGGGCAGGCAGGTGTTCAGCCATCTCCAGGAAAGCAGAGTTCCATCAAGCAAAACAGTGATTTGGGGAGGCAAACGCCATCACTTCAAGTGTCCCCCTCTTCCTTCTTCCCGCAGCTTTTACTGCTGAGCGTGATGCCATATCCCTTTGGTCAGCTGGGATCAGCTGTCCCGACTATTTCCCCTCCCAAATCCTTGTGTACCCCATCCTCCTCGCTGGTGGGGTGGTGTAAGAAGCAGAAAACACTCTGATTCTGTGTAAGAACGACTTAACAATAATGAAAACATCCCTGGATTATCAACTCTGTTTTCACCATAAATTCAAAACATAGCCCTACACTAGCTACTGTGAAGAAAATTAACTCTGTGTTGACCAAAACCAGCACAGTGACTGTAGTGGGTTAGGTTTGTTAACCAGGCAGAAACACCAATTAAGTGTAGTGGTTTAGTTCGCATTTCTTACCTTCTGTGAGATAAGAGGTTTGAAGAAAGGCAAAGCAGGCTCAAACTTAAAGAATATGAAAGAAAGTTTATTACTAACAGAGTTAAGAGTAAAATGAAATAAGAGAGTAAGACAAAAACCCCTTTTTCCTCCAACACCCCCCCCTCCTACTTCCTCCAGCACAAATAATGACAAAACATGGAATTTTGGTCAGCATTCACAATTCTTAAAAGTCTCTCTCTGTTAATTTGAGGAAATAGAGGTCTCTTTTACGTCGCGTGGTTTTTCCCAAACTGCACCAGCTAACAGCCTTTATCTCTCTCGCAGGCTGCACACTGAATTCTCATCCCCCCCTTATGTTAAATGGATTAAAGAGGGAGAAAACAGTTTGATATTACAGTCCATACCACGGTCTGTAAAAAGCAGATTTAAGCTGCGCGCTAAAAAGCACGTCTCCGCCCTCTCTTCCCCGCCGCCATCTTTTCAGCTTCACTCACTTTCTCCTTCTCTCTGACACCGAGGAAGCCATGATGAGGAAACCAATCCTCTTTTTCTCGGGTCTTGCGATGGAGAAAAGCTCGCTCCTGTTATGCTGCTTGCACTTGATGTTATTTTACAGTTCAGTATAGGCTGAGTTGGTTGTAGGAAAGCTCCGTCAGCTCCCGCTGCCTCCTCACGGTCGTGTGGGGGGGTTCCTCAGCAGTAGCTTCAGACGGTCTCGGCTCTGCAGCAGCAGCTGCTGCCCACGGCTCCGAGGGGACTCTCCCGGAGCCGGGGCCCGTGCCAGCCGGGGCCGGGGCCCATCCCGCCGGGGCCGGGGGAGGGGAGGCCCAGGGCCGCTCCAAAGAGCCCCGGCCAAATTCCCCCTCCCCCACACTCCCCGCCAGGAGGTTTAAGCAGAAGAAAAAAGGGACACTTCCTGTGTCTCCACTGGCTTAAATATGGAAATTTCGAGAAGCGTGACTGGTCAAGAGATCTGTCCATCAGACTCAGGGTCAACCCACGACAGTGACTTACTGGCTTCTTAACTTAGAAGGTTTCTTGGCAAAGTTAATCGAAGGGAATGATGTATATGGTCACAGATCAAAGCTCATATTTTCCAGGTGGGATGTCCTTTAATCTGATTTTTGACATGTTTCTGAAACATTTCAGGTAGGCCTACTTTTTTCATTAAACCTAGGAAATTCTGCTGAAAACATATTATTCTATACTGAAATAATGTGTTGTATATTCAGATGGACAGGGGTAGGAGACACTAAATTGTTCTCCACCTTCCTTCTTCAAATATTTTGTTGCTTTGCACGTTGAACCTCTCTGAGAAATGGAGTTCTGACACAAAACCTCAAAATTAGCTTTGGAGGTTAATCATGCTATTTCAATCAATGCCTATTTCTACCAATGCACGCTTTCCTGGATTGTGCAGTCCCCAAGAGAAGAATTTCAGGAGCAATATGAGGTGTTTTTTTCCCTCAAAGACTGGTGATATTATTAAAGAACAGACAAGTTGCCATACAAGGCCGTGTAATTGCTGTAAGGTGCAATTATTCTGGTGTCAGTCGTAGATGCTTCAAAGGAAAACATACAAGTTTTGTCATAAACAGAGGTGATAAATCCTGCTTTGTCCTCACCTAGAGGAATTAAAAGTTTGGTTTAAGAGCTGCATCATGAAGGTTAATAATTCCTCCAGAAGTGCATTGGTATGAGCTATTAAAACTCTGTCTGTTAGCCATACAAAATGTTCAAGCTTCTTCCAAATTCAATTAAATGCCTGTATTTAGCAGCTTCTTTCAGGTACAAGTTTCATGGATTATGCTTTTATGGTGGGTAAAAATATTTTCTCATACCAGTTTTGATTATGCCATAGTGGAAAGTGATTTCCAAATACAGGAAAAAATGCAGCTCTAAAGAGCTCACATCCTCAGCTAATAAAAGAGATGATAAACAAGACACTGCAAATTCCTGTTGTCTGAGCAAAAGTGAATCACTTTGAAAAGGTTGCAGTTATGTAGAGGACTGGAGGACAGGAACAGGCCAATACATTGACTCAGAAAATGCAGAATCAATCATTTTACCGGAAAAGAGTAGAAATATGAAAAGTGAGCTGCTGTTTGATGTGAAATTGCAGACATTAAAGCTCACTTTCTTGTTCTTGAAACAATTAAAAGGTGCCTTTGAATGTGTGATCAGGAGAACTGAGAAGAGAATAACTATGGCTGACCAGAATGCCTATTTCATATTTCCCCAGAATTTATTATTATGTCCTAAAACTGTGGTTGACAGGAAGTAATTTGACAACAGGAATTTAATGCAATACCAGAGATTTGGAAACCAGAGCATGATTATCTGTAACCAGCAGATAGTGGAGCTCCTGCAGATTGACAGCAATGCAGTTAAGGATCAGAATCTAGCCTGATTCTCTGTGTGAGCAATGATGCTTAAAAAATGTAACATAGCAATGGTTTGTAAGGAAGGCAATAGTCTGCTTTTTTCTCCTTCATGCTTGAAAAAGAAAAAAGAATAATGGGTTAAGAGACAAAAGCAAAATGAGTAAATTCAAACCCATAGTATAAATACATTTAGGAATGCAAGTTGTGCTCTTCTTGCATCAGTGGGAGAAACCAGAAACAATTATTTCAAGTGAAGTGTAGGAGCACCATGAATTATCCAGCATTTCACAATAGTTACTTATGCTTTCTCTTAATAGCAGTTAACAAATTTCTTGTCAATGAGGCTTTCATGTGGAGTCAGGGTTGCGAGTATCATATAAAGGGTTGAAAAACGTTCTTTAAGAGATAGGATATCAGGTAACTAATGTGATGTTAAATATTTTTTTCACCAACTTTTACATTACAGACTATGTATGTGAGTGAAGTCAATGGGACATCACATGCCAAAGAGATCCATGACCACAAACCTTAGGGAGAGATCAAGTGAAAATAACAGTAACCAGGAATATGCTGCAAGTATTTTTGTATTTTCTGAGCTTTCTTTAACATACCAGATCTCATAGTTGACCCTGCTTTGAACAAGTGGCCTTTGAAGAAATGGTTGGGTTACAGACCTCACGAGACCCTTTCTAACTTGAATGACCTAAGAACTGATGAGCCCAAAATGTTCAAGAATTTTTCTTTTCATATATGCTACTTTACATCAGACAGAAATATTGTCTTATATTACACTGAAATGTCATTTTTCAGTAAGATTCACATGGAAAACTGTTAAATCATACCAACTGTTTATTTTTTAACTGATTGCAAATATATGTAATCACCTACAAAACGTTGTGGATTATGACCAAGACCAGCTGGACAATACCTTGCTTCCGTATAACACTATTACATATTCAACTAATATGCTTAGAATGCAATCTACTTATGTCATTACATATTTTGATTAATATTTCTATTTATAGGGAGATCACAGATAAAGTATAAATGTTTCTTTTTCCGTGAATGGCTCTCTGGGATGATGTAACCCGGTGATAAATGAAAACACAGATAGCCAGACATTGTGCTGACCTTTATTCAGCTTTTCTTGCATGCTGGCTAGCTCTGTAAAATTTCTATGGAATACTACTTCTATCAGGTACTACTTCTGTGAAAGAACCTGGTGAGTACCACTTGCCACTCAAACACAGCACCTAGGAGAGCTAATTCTGAATAATGTATTGTAATACTTTAAACTCATAGTCCAAAACCATTGTCAGGAATGTTGATTTCCATTTCTTAGCTTCTTAAAATTCCACAACTCTAAAAATTCCAAGAGAGCACTGATCTCTGAAATCTACAAGTATAATGTCAAATTTTCTGCATTATTTTACCTTATTTATCTGTGGTGCCCAAAAGAATGCTAGTTCTGACTTTCATACTCACAGGGTATACTGAAAGTCTCGCTAATTTTGCTTTTGTGATACCTATACCTGCAGTCATTGACCCTAACTGCAGTTGCAACTTGTTTCTCGTGGTGAAGATTTTAACTTTTTTTATTTGATGCCTTATTTCAAGTCTTTACTGTGACATATATATAAGCACTGCTTTTTGCCTCTGGAGAACTACCCTAATTGATGCTGACTGAAATTTCAATCCTTCAAAAGCTAAGGGAGTTCAGAGTTATTTTATTACAGTTCTATTTATGTATTTAGAGAGTAAACAACTGCTAAAAGAATTGTTGGGAAATTAAAACAACCACAGTAATAAATAGTTTTAGTTTCTTAATTGCATAAATTACTTCTTGCCCAATTAATTTTTACACTTCCTGTCTTTACAACTTTTCATGATAACATCTGAAAAGAAAGTCCAAAATTAAGAAATAAGAAACATAATAAAATTCATGAAATGCTGTGGTTCACCCCCGTGTCAGGTCTTTTTTGTGTGAGGAATCCTTATGGAATTAAATAATTTCTATGTGAAAGATGTTCCAGCTTCATATTCACTAAAACGTTCTTTTGATGATTTAATTTCTTTTTATCCAGTGTAGAAAAAATGCAGAAGTAGATATGTCTTCTTATAAGAGTTTCTCTTCACAGCAACTACTACTGCAACTCCACTGGACATATTCTGGGGGGTGGATATAAGTCTGTACAAAGGGACTGAAAAGGAAACTAATAAGCTTTATTGATTTGTTCTATTACTGCTCTGAGGAATGAAACTGGGAATCTCAAAAGTTTCCAGTCCTTCTCAGCTCCAGTAAGTCAATCTCTGGCCTCCAGAGAAAAAGCCAGAGATTTTATTCTAGTGATTCCTGTATGTGACTAGAAGCCAGTTTTGAATAAAAACACAAATATCTTAGACTAAGAGTAAAGCAGAAAAAATCTTTATCAAGGTGATGGTTTCATTGCTTTTCAGTGCTTTTAATTCTGTTTTCATACAGTTCAATATTCAAGAACAGGTATTTGACTTTCCAGGCGTTTTCCATCACAATTCAGGTCACATTACAGACGACAATTGGCACTAGTGAGACATACATTAGCAAGTACAGTGAGCTAGACAGCTTCCACTACTCTGTGTGCAAGTGACACCTACTGTGCTGGCAATATCTGTTTAGCTACATTTTTACAACAGTTTCAGTGCTTAAGGGGGAAAATTCTTGGAAGCAACAGTTGCCTTTTATCAGCTTTTGGAAAAACCCGTCAAACCACAAAGACCCCAATGCACACATGCAGAGAAAACAGAGGGACAAAAGAGGAAATCTCAAAGGAAGAAAAACCTGAAATAGAGTCAGGTCACGTAAAGAAGCAAGAGAGCGTTGGATAACTCTTTCCCAGAGAGTCCCCCCAGAAAGCACCAATAAATCCTGAAATCTGTTCTGCATTTTTTGACACAGCTTTGTTGCAAAGCTGGTGACTCTGCTTTATTCAGACTGCAGAATACTTTTTGTGTGGGTGCTAAAGGTGCTTATCGGAATGGTGAAACTGCATCTTGAAATTCCCTTGGGGACAGGAAAGAAATGAGTCAGGCTTACACTTTTTTTGGGAAGTTTGCTACAATCAGCAGACTGTTGTCTAACAGAAAACCATGGATACCTCACTATTTTAAAAATATATTACTTAATATACACCCATATATTAATAATATATTTTCTAGGTCTATATTTAATACATTCAAAATCAACAGAGTTCATTTTGGCTCTTTAAAAGAATGGTCTAGCCTTTGTTGAAGGGATTCACAGCTGTGATGATTAAATGGACTGAAGTGCTTCTTCTTTGAGCTGCAGGACTTGTCTATAGCAACATCATCCTGGCATTACATGCTCATTTTTAATTAGAGTGCTTCTGTTTCAGGGTACTGCATGTTTGGGCTCTTATGCTGAGCTGACTTTCTCCTAATAGATCATGTTCTGTGGGAAAATCTGTAAGGTAAGCTTCTCTCTTTGGACATTTTCCACACGTTAGATACTGCAGCACCTGACCTAGAAAGCTCTTTGTTCTTTAGTGGATCTAAGGGAACTTGGGAGATTATTCACAGGGATATGGAACAGGAGGGGAATGGGAACAAAATTAATTATGACTCTGCTCAGTTCCTGTGCAGCACTGCAACAAGTGGAGTGTTGAACTGGAATATACAGAATAGCCTCATCTGTCTGTATAACTGGTATCTATTGAATTGTTTGAGACAGAACTTATATAAAATGAAACCCTATGATCTTCTCCTATTTTTTATGCACTTTTATTCATGTTCAAAAACTGAAGCAATCAGGAGGCTGCCCTGGGCCGAGAACCAATGGCGTCTGCAACAGTCTTGCTGAGAAAGGAAATATTTCTGTAGCTATGAGTCTAATTTTATCACATATCCAGCTGGGAAAGGATGAGGGGCTCACCTGAATCCTTCTCAAAGAGAAGTTTCTTTACAAGAAGAGGGACAATAAAATGCGAGAAGAGAAAGCCAACAGTTATGCGTTTGCAGGGTTAGACATAACTTTCGGTTTCTGTACTGTTTCAGAGCTGAGAATCCATCGCCTCATTTGACATCCCACTGGAAGGAGCTCTGCATAGTCAGAAATACCATTTTTCAGATGCTGAGGCGTTGTTATATTTGCTGAGGACATAATTTCTTTTTTTTTTTTGGTCTGCAACAGCTTTGTCTGCTTACCAAATGGATGATGCTATGGTGAAGTGGTTGTGTGGCTTTGTTCACCTGCTTCTCAGGGAGCCCCAAAGCAAAGCAGACATTTTCAGCAAACTGCCATTTGTTTATCATTTTGCTTCACAGTGAGATGAGAGTTATTGCTGAACAAAACACTTCTGGCTGCCTAATCGAGTGACTGATCTGCTGTGTGTCATTACTCACAGGGTAACAGACTTTGGGATAGGGTAATGGGGTTGCTGTTCTCCTTGGCAAGATAGATGACTCTGAAGGATGAGCTAATATCTGTACCGCAAAATTGATTTTTTTCTTGTTCCATAACTGTCCAAAAGTAGGCAGTGTCACGTCACTGGGAAGGCTTCTAGCCCCACCTATTGTCAGCCTTGCTGGAGACGCTGTGTGAGATCAAAGTCAGACAAGACTTAGCCAAACTTTCCTTTGGGCTGAAGTTTTCTGTTGTGTGACTGCTCGCATTGATGATATGTTCTTTTTAATTTCAACCAAAGTATTTACTCTCTTTTAGTGATTTAGAATATTAAAAAAAAAGGGGGGGGGGGGCAGGGGGGTTTATCACAAGTGAAAAAAACAAAGGAGTTCTATCTTTTTCCTGCTGAAGAACCAGGGAATAAGATTTGGGAGACCAGTACCTGCTCTGGAGATCTTTCAGCCAGCACTACAGTTGAGGTGAAGCTACAGAGAGAAATACAAGAACCTATGCTGTAAAAAATGTTATTTTTCTTACTTGTTGTAATAAGCGGTTGGAGATACATTAAACTGGTCACCCTGGGTCAACTGATAATTTTCTGTTTTATCTCTGTGCCTGTATTGAGTCTGGCTGGGGTGGAGTTAATTTTCCCCACAGCAGCCCTCACAGTGCTGTGCTTTTCACTGGTATCTGGAAAGGTGTTGATAACACACCAATGTTTTGGCTGCTGCTGGCACAGCATCAGCGCTGCCTCCCCAACATTCCACTCCTCATCACTGGGCAAGACCCTGGGAGGGGACACAGCTGGGATAGCTGACCCAAACTGACCAAAGGGACACAATGTTTGTCTGCCCAAGGAGCCACTGCATGTGCTGAAGTCCTGCTTCCTGGGAAGTGGCTGGAAAATGTTTTCTGAGAAGAAGTAGAGAATAAAAACTTTGTAGTTTTCCTCTGCTTGCGCATGCACAACCTTTCACTTCTGCTTAACTTGTGAGGTTTTTTCCATCTTATTCTCCCTCCCCTGTCCAGCTGATAGAGTGGTGTGGTGGGATCTGCCTTCTTTGCCATTAGTGGGATGGCAAAACTGGGCTCACAACTCTTTCATCTATCATAGGGGGTGGATAACTGGACTCTCTCATCTCTTGAAAATACCTCTATTTTTGGAGGAGGGAAGAGGAGGGGGAAGATAGGAGAGGAGAATGTGTTTATATTCTCTTACATAAGCACAAGCACAGTGGGGCAAATTTTAATCCTGATATTTCCGCGGCTTTTAATAACTGATTTGCAAAGTTAATGTGCTTTCACTGTGGTGGTTTTTATATGAGTTTTGTGCCAACAGACCCAGAGCATCACAGGAGCTATCTAAGAGTGTGCAAGGGCAGCAGCAATGCCCCATAGACCTCATATTTTAACAAAGCCACAGCAGTGACTGATGAAAATGTGAGGAAATGCCTGTATTATGGGAAGAAAAGTGAAGTGTTCAGCTTTGCAGCATGATAGGTTTTCTGTCAAGGATAAATAAAAGAAAATTGTTTACCTCCTATATTGCTTCTTTGGAAGTTAATTTTCTTTCAATTGTGGTTTAATTTAAAAAAAGCCATGAAAATGTTGAAGAAAGAAACTTCAACAAATGGCAATTACTGCTTAGTACAGATGCACTACTAATAAACCGGCTTGAGGCAGCCACAAACTAAATTTGGAGGGTTTGAATAGGGAGATAAACCGTTGTTCTGGGCTCCTATTCAATCAGCTCTGAAGGGCTTCTTCACTGAAAGCAAACCTGCTTTCCAGGGGATGCTGTGGCTTACTTACAGCTTCATTTACTCCATAATCTTCCATATCAAACCTCTCAGCAGGAACTTTGAACTGACTGCCTCCTTGGAGAAGGATAAGCTATCTCTGAAAGACCTCCTCAATGAAATCAGCTGCACTTCCTACTCCAGACCTGGATGAAAGTGCAAACCTTCAACAAGTGACAGAGGCTTTTCCTTTATTCCTAAAGACAAAATGACCTAACAGTTCAGAGAAGGTACTACTGATACGCACAGGGCTAAAATTTTGCATGGAGCATCAGATAAGTTGCCACAAAGCCAAATGTTACCTTCATTTTCACCACAAGACAACGTTCATCCTATCATCTGAAGTTAAAAAGCAAAATGGCAACCTATTTTCTCTATTTCTTTGCTTTCATATTTTCTTCTTTTACATTTCTCTAAATGTCTGATTTAAATCTCTAAAATCTGAACACTTCTAAATTCTTTGCTCCCAACTTCGGATATAATGGATCTTTCTTTCCTGTGATGTCCAAATGTGTTCTAGGCATGTAACCAAATGTATGTCTCCTCTATTTGGGAAAAATTCAGCTTGGAAGACTGAGCACAGAGTTTATGCTGTGAGAATTTGGTCACACCTACAAGGTGTGGTGGGGGCCAAGCTAGAAATTCCCAATGCAAGCAATGGAGTAATGTGGCTTCCTGCTCTGGAGTAAGATTTATCAGCTTGTCTGCACTCCACTACTTGTAGAACAGCTGTTATTAATGCAGTGAAGATCATAAAAGCGTTCTTGAAGTTGCAACATTATAATTAATGCTTTGTCATTGTAAATGCTGAAATGCGTTTAACAAACATTTTCTTAAAAGAATAACCAGGGAGAAAACCTTTTGATGTGGTCTAATATTTAGTGTTGAACTTTCCTATTTTAAAATTACCTTTCTTTAGCAAGTTTTCATTTCGTATAATTCGAGTCGGTCAAAATCAGAATGAAACAAGTAATTTTTGGTGAAATGCAATATTTTCATTCACCCAATATATTGTTCCTGATTGTTATTTTTGTATACAAGATACATTTTGTTTGTGAAGTTTTTTATTACTTTCATTCTGTTTAAGAACACAAAGTATTTTCTCAGTCTAGGGCACAAAATGAAAAAACTTGCACTAGCAGAGCAGGAACTATACTTTTCATTTTGCAGATTGTGCTCAAAACATATTCTGTTCCAAAAGGACACAAAAAGGAGAGGTGCCTGGGGATTATCCGGCTGCCCAGGAGGTTATGGGGGCAAGGTTAGTTGCTTTGGCTGGGACTAGGGCAGCAGCTGTGGCACGGTCAGAGGAGGTGATGGTCAGACCTATAACCTGTGGGAGGTGCCTTTGGGCCTGGTGTGCCCCAGTGGCGCCCGCAGGGAGCTCTGTGCACAGGTGTGGTGCAGCTCCTCCGACAGCAGCACACCTCTGGTGCACACGTGGATCATGCATGGAGTACAAGAATCACAAATTGGCATCCTGTATTACCTTGCCACTTATTGACCTGCTCCTTCATCCCATCTTGCTACAACTAATTCGCATGAGCTGAACATCTGTCCCTCTCTGTGGTCTGACACGCAGGTCTCAGCTGGCTCTGGGTCCCTGTGGGTCCCTCATGATGTGGGTAAGGCACAATAAAGTCCCAGAGGAGTCGAGAAGCTGAAACATAGCCCCAAGGCAGCAGGGAGCAAGAGTGAAATCTGGCACCTCTGAGTGTCATCAGCCATGTCTTAACCTCATCCTGCTTCTGCACAAACACCACGATGCAACTGCCTAGCAGAGGGGGTAAAGCATCACAATGTCAGCACAGTGTCCTCCTCAGCTGTGGTTTTGTGGTGCACACTGCATCACAAGGCTGTCCTGGGGACTGAAACAGGCTTGCAGAACTGCCCCTCTAATCCCAGTGCCTGTGTTGGACTCTCTGAGCCTGCAGTTCTATATTGTTGCTTCATTATATGTCGTTTTCAGTGCTACAGCCCTGTTCCCTAATTCTGTTTTCCCTCTCATTCTGCCACTGCAGAATTCCATAGGATTTTTCAATACTACACAAACTAATTTTTTCCACTTGAAACTACCCTGTAATGCCTCTTTTTCACTGATTAGTCTCTGAAATGGCAGAGTGTCTCTCACCCTGAAGGTGTAAGATTGTTTGAACTGTCAACCAAAGTACTGCTTATACAGAACCGTGGTTGTAACACAGCACTTCATGGATCACCCACTGAACTCCCCTGCTGGCCATACAAAATGAAGGATGTCATGCCCTGTCTCCTCCCCTCCCTGCTCCCTTTCAGTACATAAAGAGGACTTAGAAGAACAATGAAGAGACAGTTTTTACCATGTCTTGTAGTGACAGGATGGGCAATAGTTTTAAACTGAAAGATGCTAGGTTTATAAAGAAAATAAAGAAGACATTCTTCACTATAAGAATGATGAGGCACTGGAACAAGTTGCCCAGAGAAGCTGTGGATGTCCCATCCCTAGAAGTGTTCAAAGCTGGACAAGGTTTTGAGCAACCTGGAGTAGCGGAAGATGTCCTTGCCAATGATAAGGAATTTGGAACTAGATCTTGATGTCTTTCAACTCAAACAATTCTATGATTCTGTGATAATAAAAACCAACTTAGTTAACCTCTGTAGCATGCTCAGGAAATGTCTTGTTATTGTTTTGAATTCTTTGTGGCATTGCAGCAATCCAGAAAGAGAAGTTTTACCCAGACTTTCTGATTTCCAGATCTACTCTAATTTGGTTTTATCTTTTTTCCTTTTAGGGCCCAATGCCTTCAGCTGGCACAACTGAAGACTTATTTTCTGTGAGGTTTAATCCAGACAGAGCTTTGCATATCAGGGGGAAGTGTGAGGAAAAGAAAGTTTGGAGAGGTATATGGATGTATTGGAAGACAAAAAATATTAAAAGATAAAACCTATTAAAACCCAGAAAAGTCACAGTTGCCTCTCATGTACACAGCCATGGTTTTAGGACTGTGTTTTTAGAATTTATGGTTTGGTTTATGGGACTAACATAGACTGTTTTGGAATTAAGAGAGCAATGAGTCTTGGTTTGTTGTTAGATTTCCACTGGGGAATCTAACTTCTGCTACTGATTGCCCCAGATACTCAGCCTTTATTTTTGTGCTAGATATTATACAGCAGCATTTGCAGCCTGCCTGTCAGATATAAATCCCCAAAGATCACTGAAACTTTTCTTCAAAACACAGCTACAGTTAGGCCTGGGAGATGTGCTGTCTTCAGGGAGTTTCCTGCCTCTGAACGCAGATCTGCTCAACTGCTAGAGTGACTCTGTGAAATCAATTGTATAGATATTTACATAAAGCATCTTTCAAATAAACTATTCTAGGATAGTCTGCAGAATTAAATAGTACAACTACACATGTGGAAGCTCTGCTGTCAGACAGTCTTGTGAAACAGGTATTGATTTCACTGGTGCAGTTTGCAGTCCAAAAAATAACAATATGTGAACAGGTTAAAAACACAGGGCAGAGTTTTGGTGTCTGCCTACGAGAAGGGAAGTTGCAACCCTGAAGCCCAGTGTTACAAAGTAAAGTCATAGTTGGTGGCCAACAACTTTTAACAACACGCATTTCAGATCACCTTTAATTTCTACAGGTCTTGTTCTCCCAAGCCAGTGTAGTTCACTCTTCCATCTGTCAGCATAATCACAGAATTTCATAATGGTTTGAGTTGGAAGAGACTTAAAGATCATCCAGTTCCAACCCTCCTGCCATGGACAGGGACACCTTCCACTAGACCAGGTTGCTCAGAGCCCCATCCAGCCTGGTCTGTATGGGACACCTGCAGCTTCTCTGGGCAGCCTGTTCCAGTGCCTCACCACCCTCACAGTAAAGTATTTCTTCCTAATGTTTAATCTAAACCTACTGCCTTTCAATTTAAAGCCGCTTTGTAATACAGAATATCACAATACACTACTGCTAAAAATTTCTTCTTACATTTCATTTCGTCTTTGTTTTCACTTCTCTCACTTCCCTATTGATTATTACTAATTTCTTTCAATTTTGGCAAAGGCCTGCTGTATTCACAGCTTGAGCCCTCACTCATACTTTGCTATTCAAGCCTGTTTTTGACATAACTTTTTTTAGTGTTCTCATAGTCTTACTGTTGTGATGTTCCCTGTAATGTTTTTGGGTTTGGGTTTGTTGTTTTTTTTTTAATATCTGGAATTATTTATTATTATTATTATCTGTTAGTTCCAAAAATACTTTTCTGTGAAGCATTCTTAATATCCAGCATGCTGGAAAACACATTCCAAATGAGGAAGTTAGGTTGGAAACTTGCCTTCAAACCAAGAATTCGGGCAGTCTAACTTCAGGTATCAAACCTGGGCAGTAGTATTTGGATCCTCTGTAAGGCAAAAAAACTTCCATGGGGTCTTCTGAGCCCTCAGTGGTTCACAAGGAAATTTTATGAATTTGAACACTTAAGTTACATTTGAGTAATACCCTACAGCCCCATCTACTTCCAGAGGGAATGTTCGACATGTTTACAGTTTTTAGGAGAATTTTTTGGTGACTGAGAAAGACCAGAGCAAAGACTTTACTTCTGATCATGACTCTACCCTAACCTGTTAATTTTTCTTCCTATTCCTTGAACTTCCTGTGAGTGTGATAGTGATTTAGAAATGTGCTGTAAAAATAAATTCAGTAAGGTATGTGAATGATCATGTTTTAGGGTGGAAGGAGTCATAAATCAGATATGCTGATAGCTGTGGATTGGTTTAGAGACTGAAATCAAAGACTGTCCTGCCTGCTGAAAGAACATCTCCTTTTAATCAATACAGTTGAAGAAGCAAGATATAGTAACATGAAGAATTTTTCGGTGACCACTTAAGATACCAAATAGATTTCACTAAAATCTATTCTCTGACGTGTTTGTTATGACTGTATATTTTCAAAAAACCACAACTAAGGTGTGACTGTCTTTTCAGTGTGACAGTATTATAATGACCAGCAGAAGAGCCACTGTCACCTACCAGCAAATGTATTCCTTAAACATAGCACTTACAGAATGGAAGCAATGTCAAATGAAAAGGAAACTAAGCAAACTTCATACAGTTTTTCACAAAATAATTAATAAACTGATCAGCAGGTTATAAATATGTAGATTAGATTGAGAAAAAAAGCAAAACAATCCAAGACTAAAGAAAAGGAAAAGATACCGAGTTTCAACTTATGTTTAAAAAATAAATATTTCTTATTCTCTATTTTTCTTTCTCTTCCTAGAAGGAAATTAAATTTTTTCTCCAATTAAAAATACATTTGGTGAGAGTGAACTTCATTGGTGAAGGTGTGCTAAAAGGCACTTTGGGTAAGAATATTTTTGGAAGGGTTTAATGGGGACACCTAACTGGAGGTTATTTGCCTCACCTCTCCTGAAGCCATGTAGACTGAGATTTTTTTCCAGGCTTAATATCACGTTTATGATGGAAACATAAAACTCTGTTGTAGAGTAAGTTATTCATCTTTGGGATTGCATAGCATTTTTGGAAATGTCAATGGGTTTTCAAAGGCTTTTAAGACTCCTGGCAGTTCTTAAAAAAAATACTATTAAAGGTGGAAGGACAATCCTGTCCTGATAGAGGAGAGTAAAAAATGTATTAGGAGATCAGGTTAGTTAAACTGTGAACCCTTCATTGACATCTAAACCAAGGAGAGAGACCAGAGAGTGGAAACTAGATCAGATCACTAAAGATGGATATAAAAAGACAAACTGAGCAAGTAGAAACAACATCAGAAGAACACAGTAGTGCCAAGAAGAAGCATCAGGGATGATTTGAAATTCTCAGAACTTTCAATCACTGTATTACAAGGAAGAGGAAGACAGATCAAAGTCCATACTTTTCTGCTAGCTAATGGATAGAAAAACTGAATAACAAAGAATGTCAAGAAGGCAAATTGTATATGTGGTTTTGAGACTGCCTTCACCAAAAAGGTCATCTGTGACCTAATATAGCTATGGACAAAAACAAACGTGTAAGACCTTTGAGTGCAATATGGAAAGAACAAATTAGAGAAGAAGCTCGGTAAATTAGATGTTTTAAACTTACCTCATCTGACAAACTTTATCTTAAGATAATGCATGAAGATGTAAAGGAAGGAAGCCTCCTGGAACCGGTAACAACTTCGTGCCCCTGGGGAGAATGGATTATGTCTTTAGTGAAGGGAACAAAAAGGGATACAAGACACAGTAATTATTATTAGTCAGTTTTACTTCAATCACGGGGGAAAAAAAAGAAAAAAAACAAACAGAAAATGAAATTATTAGAAGCTGTGGAAAAATGACTAGAGATGGGCAGCAGCAGCAGACTTGGATTTCTTGAGAGCAAATCATGTCAAAGCAGTATAATTTTCTTCTGTAGTAGCAGCTGGCTTTTTGGATAGAATAACAAAAATAAAATCAAATATTTAGGCTTATGTATGATGATTGCCTAAGAAAGTTAATGATATCTGTCTCCTATTAGAGAAACTGACAGACCTAACAGATTGCTGGGTTTGTTTATACTTAATTTATGCAGTTCTTTGAAAAGCAGCTGTTTGTCCATTTGATTTTCTTGGACTTTTAATGTTGCCCACAGAGCAAAAAATGTACTATCAATTTGAACGAATAAAAGTAGTGATCTGAAAACTTTGGAAAGATTTAAAGCCACTGGAAAGATTTGGAAAGATTCAAAACCATTACAGGCAGAGGGACTGAGTCTAGCTTTAGAGGATGTGCAACAGGTGAAGAAGCTCAGGATTGGGCTTGAGAAATGCTGATCACGCCACCAAAATCACATTATACAAAAAAATGTATGAGTGTTAGTTTCTATGAAGCAAATGAGGAAGTTAATTGCCTTAAAACAGAAACTAAAAATTTCCTTCTGAAGAAACAAAAACTCCTCAGTATCCCACTTGTCTGGGTTCAGGATGCACATTTTTGCCGTTTACGGCCATTTCCTTTTGTAAGCCTTATTGCTTGCCATTTCCATGGCTACCAACCATGAACTGAAATCGCTGTGTAATATAGTTTATTTCCAGCCACAACTGTGCTCTAGCAGTCAGTTTTGAGCAATTAAAGGAGACAGGCTATAAGGTGGACTTGACAAAAGTCTGTATACCTATGGGTGGTAAAATGTGCTGGAGTTTATGGGCTGCTTGTTTTTGACTTACAAGGTGATTAGCATCATTACAGATATAGCCTAATGTGTAGTAAGTCTGATTATGAATGACATCAGTTCTTGGAGTTAAATTTGCTACTAGTGAAGACAAAGGACAGAGACCCAAACCCCATCCTTGAAATACTCACCCCTCCAGTCCTGAAAAAATTAACCTGTCTGCTTCCTGTTTTGTTTGAATGGAAGTCCTTCATCTGATTTGGCATGTGAATAAAGCATTTTCTGCTTCCTCAAGTATTAAGTCTAGCCTCCACACGTGAATTGCACCTTGCCAAGTGAATGGTACCAGGTCAATAGGAAATCTAGAAAAAAAGGGAATGAACACACTGAGAGACAAGTAATTTTTGTGTTTTAAGGAGGCAGAACTTTATTTTTAATTGTGATTATTTCCCATTGCACAGGTCCAAATGATATCATTATTCCTAATATATTTGCAGTGATATAGGTAGGCTAGGTTCAAATAGGGAAGACATTATTACTTAGGGCTGCCCTATGACGTTACCACTTAGTCCTGCCCAGTGACTTAAAAGGTTATCTAATTCCTGCCTTCCTGTTTGCCTATTTTGCTAATAACAGTCCCATGCAAAAGGCTTCACAGCAGATCAGCTCGTGCTCTGCCCCGAGAATAAGCATTGTCAGGCTAAAATAAATCTGCTCTGGGACACCAGTGAGTCAGCGATGTTCCTTCTGGGTAGGAAACGTGTCAAAGCCCCACCATGACCTGTTAATACAGTGGGACAAGCTGTCCTCCAAGTGTGATAAAATGCCTAGGAGAATTGCCTATTAAAAAACAGCAGGATGCTACCTGCCTGACCACCTACTCATGTGGGTGACACTCACACACTCCTGCTCAGCTGATTGTGTTCTGAAGCCATCATCTTGTGTCTGTAGTGATTATGGCATCACTTACTGTTTCCTGAAGTCACTTTCCTACCACTAAGTTGCTTTGGTGCAATAGAGGAGAAATAGTTTTCATTTGAAACCTGCTTCTCTTCAGAGAGTTGTTGTGTAGCTTGAGGAGATAATGGTTGTAAAAGACGTGGAGATTCTAAGCTGAAAATTAGTTTGTATTTCACATTTTCTCATAGTTTTATTGTTTTTTTTTCCAGTGCTCACATTTGCGTCTGGTAGATTTTTTGCAGTTGATCGAAGGGATTTTGCTCTCCAGTACAGATCATGGCAAAAGAAAAGCTAATTCACACAATTAGCTGGACCCAGACTGTTCTCACTTAAATACCTGTGAGTAATCTGACTGTGAAGAACTGATTAAAAAAGGCAGTCAGAGTCCCACTGTACAAATGAGATGAACTCTAGTTTTCCAAGCCCCAGTGAGCTAAATTTCAATACCACTTACCCTCTGCATCTCTGTGTGTCTACACTACTGCATGTTTGGTTCCCAAAGTACAGGAGCCTCATGATTTCAGTACTGCAAAAGCAGAAAGAATTCAGACTACTTCTATACCCTACCCTTTTAGGGACAATCTTGCAAACAGATCATCCGTGCAACACTGAACCTCTTATATCACCTTAAGGATGGGGATGTATACTGGTACAAATGTCTTATATATACTCATGTAAGCATCTAAAAGCTGGATGTCTAACTCTGAACTGGTTACTCTACGCTGTCTTTACAGTTTCTGGAGGGAAAAAGTTACTTAGGAGCCATTGCCCTCCAAGAAGTATCTCCAAGATCTATTAAACAGAGGAATTGTCACTCAGCTCCCTACAAAGAGTTCTCTTGTCATCCTCCATCTCTCCCTGACCTGTGCTGTCATCTGCTTTGCTGCATTGGCACTGACCCTGAGCAGATGAACCCCCTCTGAGCCGCTTGAATTTGTTCACCCAGAAGCAGGTGTTTTCTTCTGGTTTGGTTCTCTGCCAGACTAAGTCATGCCTCATAGAAAGGATTCACAAGTGCTGAGTTCAGAACAGTGCAAGTAGTGGGAGCACAAGGACGGATGTGTGAGGTGATGGGGCCCTCAGCGTAGCTCAGTAGGTTTGGTTCCCTGCATTTTGGATAGGCAGGTGCTGGGTGTGTATTAAGGTGCATATCAAACTTTTTTCTGTTGTATTCACAAATTGGCCCAAAGCCTGTACCTGTGTAAAAGCTTGTGAAGGTGCTAGGAAGGTTTACTCTTTTTTCTCAAGATCTGCACTCAGAATACAATGATATTCCCTGAATATTTTCACTTACCACTGACTGCAGTTCTCCTGGGAAACAGGCCACCTGAAGAGGACTTATTTAACTTCTTCAAGCAGTCCTCAGAGAACTGCTGGAAATCCAAGCTAATTCATTTAGCTTGTCCTTCCTCTGTTCTGAAACTCCAGTGCTACTCAGTGTTATATGGAAATCCTCTTGCCTCTGTGAACCTTCTTTGTGTTCCTCTGGGCTGTAATCACACCAGATATTTCCAAACTGGTTATAAAAATATATATTTGCACATGCAGGCATCTTGCTCTACAGTTTCCCCGAAAGTTTTTAAAGCTTGTTTTCAAGTGTCTCTTATATCACTGGTTCTCTGCATGTCTGTGTCTGCTCCTGGGGGCTTTTAAAAGCCTCATTCTGCTGGAAAGAGGCACTCACATGAGATTAACCGGCTCTCTACAGATTCAGTGAAGGGAAAATGGACAACACTCCTCGCTGACTGATGCTGTTCTCAGTTCCCTGGTCAGAGGTCTGCAGAGGGCCTTCTGGTAGATTTGGAAGCTTGTTGCTGTCACACCTGAGTGCCTGCTGACCTACCCATCACCTGCTGTGCAAGAAGTCAGAACTGAAACTCACCCAATGCTTTGCTTGAAATCACTCTGGACCAAATGCCATCTGGACCTACCCTCACATAAGTCTAAAGCAACCTTAAAAAACAGAGCACACTTTTATTCTAGCAGATAGACAGCAATATTGAAATTGGCATCCTTCATTGAAAACATGTTATGTGTCCAAAGAACATTTTATAATAACAACTATGAATGAAACAGCTAATCCTACATACTAGAGAATTAAATTATAGTAAAGAGGTTCCTGCTTTTCTAATTACCTCATAGTAATGTATTCAACTTCAGTTCAAGTGTGGGGCTAACATTTCTGCCAAAATATAGAAGATAATTTCTCTTATTTTTTTTCCCTAGCCATTTTGACATTGAAATTTTTAAGCTAATTACTTGATGACAGGGATCAAAGGCAAATCAGTTAAGTCACTTCCCAAGGACAGCTTTTGATAATACTCTTTTGTGTGTTGTTCTCTGATTAAAAATATTAATAAATTTGGTTATCTAAAGTGAAAGGGGAGGGAATGGGTAAGGAGTTGAAAGATATTTAAATGCAGATTGGTGTTCATTTATGTAGATTGAAGGTAATTATGGAAAATAACTAACTTTATTTTATAGAAGAAATCCCAGACAACCTGCAGATAATGTATTGCTAATGCTAATGCAGGCAACTTTCAGTTTTCCTTCTCTGGACTGAAAGCCACATTTTATACCCAGGGCGATATGACACCCTTTTCATGTATTAGTTTAACAGTAGAGTCATGGCATCATGGAACCCCACGATTCCATTCTATTCTAGAGTTTGAATGGGACCTCTGGGGGTCATTTGTTTAACTCCATGCTTAAAGCAGCAGCAATAACCTTGTCCAGCAGAACTTTGAATACTTCCAAACTTGGAGATGCTACAGCTCCTTTGGAAAACCTGTGCCAGCACTGAACTGCCCACAGGGAGAGAATATTTTCTTGCATCTAATTGGAAATACTCTTGTTGGAACCCCTGCCTGTTTCCCCTTGTGCTTTTGCTCCTTGCCTCCGAGAAGAGTCAGGTCAATTTTCTTTATAGCAAAGCTGGAAGTTACTTTCACAGGAAAGCTAATCCATGTCCCTGTTCTCAGGAGAACTAAAAATCCTGTTATTCTCCCTGGCAAAGGTTTCCTGAGATTATCTTTAAAACCTTTGGTAATGAAGATGCCACAACTTAGGCAGCTTATTGATGCTCATTGATCTTTGTGTTAGGAACACACTCCATAATATCTAAACTATATCTTGTCCTTCAGGAAATTAATTATTATTATTTTCTTTCACTCTCTGGAAATGAAAAGTCATATATCACTAGCCTTTCACTATATTTTCAATACTTTTCACTATATTTTCAATACTGAATTTTTATCATGTTCTCCTCTACTTCTTTTTTATTCCAAAAATAAACTGAATCACCTCTGCACTGATGGATAGATGATATTTTCTAAATCTCTCAATATTCCTGTTATTCTTCTTAGTGTGTCTGCATCTCTGGTAAAGTTTAGTGCCCCGAGCTACATAGAGACAAAAAGATTAATTGCTTCATAAGTTCTGCAGAAGACAGTCCTGTTCATTTGGGATGGCGATTTGTTTTGTTTATAACAACAGTTCATTGTAGTCCTGTCATACAGTTTGTGGTCCACGACAGACTTTAATACTCCAAGGTATTCTGTCTTTTTTTGGCCTTTTTTTTTCCCACCATATATATTTGTGTAGCTGTTTTTTTCTTTCACTGGGTTGGTCCTTGCAGCTCATTGATTTTTAGGTTAGGTTTGTTTGTTGCTCTTGTTTTCAAACCCTTTTTTTCCAGTCTCAAGTAATTATCTTGAATTCTAATCCTGTCCTCAGTGGTGTTTACAGTCTGCTTTGTGCCTTGATGTCTATACGCTTCGTAAGAGATTCTGTTCCATCAACCTTCCCATTAATCAAAATATTCATTGGCACTTAGGTGAACAACCTGATAGATCTCACTTGACATGCTGTGGCAATTTGGCATGATCTACTAATATTTACTCTGGAATATTTTGCTGCAAAGCTACCTTTTGACAATTTTATCTAGACCATTTTTCTCCCGTTTTCTTGAAACGATGTTAGGGAATGTGGGCACCTAAAGCAATATTTGGGAGAAACTGAGACTATGAGTTCCAAACATCAGTCTAAACAATTCTCTTTACTAGAATTCTGAGACTACAATGTTCCCTAGCATCTAGATCTTCCTGTTTTCAAACACACACTGTGCAGCTGAGAGTTAGCTCATGGCTAAATCCATTCAGGATCTTGAAACTATGCGTAGAGATTCTCACTTTCTGAGGGGCCTATTGAAACAGGAGCACCTTCACGGCATCGATAAAATCTTACCCCAAGATGTTTATCTGTTTGTCAGCATAGCTATATCCTTCCCCTGCACAGCAACAGCTTTGTGACAAACACTCTTCCTTAAGCATCCCTGTGTCTTCACTGTGGATTTTGCCAGCACACCAGTGTCAACTCCGTGGGTGATTTTATTACACCTCTAGACAATACATGGTATGCCAGCAAAATCCTGTGGCGGAGACCTGGCTTCAATTTCTTCAGTTTCAAACAATGTGTTTGCTTTTAAAAGCCTCTTCCTTTCCCCTCGCCTCTAAATTTACACTTGTCATTTGAGTGGTGACTCATACCCTTCTGACTCAACTGCATCTAATCAGTGGCCTATTGAAAAAAAAATATTTTTCTCTGACTTTGAAGAGCCATGTGTCAGTTTGCACACTAACCACCAATTCATACGCTAACAGCCAACATGAAGAACAATCTAGACAGTCAGCCCTTCATCTAGGTTCCAAATAAATAGTGTCCAAACCGCATATTTTCTCTGAGCTTGTCCAGTTCAAATAGTTTTGCAGTTCTGAAAAAAGTCTTAGTATCTTCCAACTGCAGGAAGCAAAAATGGTGTTGGCGTTTTTCTTGCTGAGGGCTTCCTCCATGCCAGGCCAACAGATTCAAAGAAGCAAGAATGTAGTGCACATCGGGGAGCAGAGTCCTGCCCAGACACTGACAATCTCTTATCTACTTGTGTGCAGATGGACTCTAGGTGCATCTACACTAGCACTTTCATTCAGATCAGGACTAGGTATTTTAAATTAACCCTGTCTTATACTTCCCGTCTTCTGTTTCACATCACAGAGCATTCATGGAAGACAGAAACTGGATTCTGTCTGGCTAAAACTAGAATGGAAGACAAACTCTAGGTGTGCACCTGTTTCACTACAGCTGCTAATGCATGCACGCGCCAGGGAAACAAGATACAGACCCTCCTGAAACACATACCATGTTCATACAAGGTGTTTCCCTCAACAGATCCATGTTGGGCTGCACTACTTGCCAGTGGGGACATCGGCTTTGTCGATCGCAGCACAATTTCTTCCCACCCTGATGCCTTTTCTTGGTCTTAAAATCAAGAGCCAAACACGGTTAGAAGGGAAAAAGGGATTTTACCTTGGTATTTATTTGAAGGATCCTTGGTGCACTCCGTCCAGGTGAAGCATGCTGGAATGCACATCCAAATGCACACTAAAATGCACCCCCGTGAGCACCCCCAAAATGTACACACACAATAGTTTGGGTATAAAATTATAGGCTTTACCAATTAGCATATCTATCAAAGATTCCCCAGTGGGAGGCTGAGTGAACCTCCCTCTCCGAGGAACCTTCTCCCCATGGACAGGCCTATCTTAGTTTACAAAATGTGTTCCAGAGAAGGCCTTGGTGTCTGAGCCTTCTGAGATGTTTGGTCTCCCGGCTTAACGGAATACTGGGCCTATGCTAGTTATCAAACCTGAAGAATTAGAAGTATGTGGGCTAAAAGGCCCTTCAGAATACATAAAAGTTATACAAAAGAGTATATAGAGGGGGTATATAGAAAAAGCAAAAAACATCATGGCATCACCCAGCTCCAAGTCCCTTAGGCATGCTTACTTACTCCCGCATCCCTGGCAGTGTGTTTCTGCTGTTTTCCTAGCAGCGCATTAAGGCATTGCTGAGCAAGTCCTTTTCAGGAGCTAAGTCATAGAAAAGTTATGGACTATTTTGGGAGGGTAATTTTCTGTAATCATTGTTAAATAACTAAGTCACGGTTAATTGTTTTCTTGATATCCTCTGTATTCCTTTGGCTATTTGGTCTCACATTGAACTGGTTTGTTTTCCTTTCGAGAAGTCAAATAGCTCAAATGATTCTCCAAAACAGCGAATTAAACTCTGCAGTCTTTGTTGCAAACTTTGCGTGTTTTCACTTTCCTTTTGAAATCTATTAAAATGTGTCCCTCTAATACATTTTTTCTTTAGGTGGAGCTCTGGTGTTTTTAGCACCAGTTAAAAGGATTCACAGGCATCTGCTCCTGAAATACAGAATTAATGAGAACTCATATAATGGTAGGGAAAAAAAAAAAGCCATCTTACTTCTGACTTTTCTTTGTGTTTTGGAAGTGGTCATCTGTGATGCAGGAAGAAATACTCTCTTAACAGTCTCATGTTATCCTCCCTTTCAGAGTTAGAGTTCTCGTAGGGCTTTTCCTTGCTCCCACTTATTTTTACATTGAAAACCAAGTGATATTCAATAATCACAGAGATTTTCATTCATTCAGCATCTAAATTTCAACCACTCAGCTTTGTATAATGGAAAAATTCCTACCGTAACATTCATTCAGCTTTGGCGGCTCTTTATTCCAGATCCTTACAGCTAATTTATCCTATACAATGCTCAAGAGCTGAGGCACCTAACTCAGAGCAGTGGACTTTAAACTCCAGGCTGCCAGATTTTTAGTCACTAAGGAACGCTGGAAAAGAATTATAACCTGAAAATTGACCACTTCATTCTCCTAAAAGTCCTTGAAACACAAAACTCTTCCTCTTGGGCCATTAAAGGAAAGGAAAAGAACTGTTCTTATTCAATGTCAAATAATTTTTAAAAGGTTGTGCACCCTTTTTCTTAGGAAGTTTTTTTGAAATATATATCACAGCTTTACAAAATAAAAGTTCAAATTAGCCAGAAAGGAAGTGGCTTCACTGAAATATCTATTTTAATGTCCACTTAAAACAGCAGGCAGGGATTGTAACAGTTTCTATGCCGGCCTGGAAATATATCACAACCATCAGAATTAGCCTAAACTCTGTTCTTTATTATGCAGAGTGGCCAACCATGCCTGCCTTTTGCCATATTAATAATTTCACAATGCTTACAGGTTGCTTTAATGCACATTTGCAAAATTTATGAAATATGGCAAGAGAGAAGGAGTTAATTGTCTTGTTAAAAAGGAGCCTATTCCATGTAGGTCTATCAATCAGACTGCGCAACAGTGAAAGTACAATTTACTTTCTGCCTAAGGAGGACGGCAGTATAAGTCTCTAGAAATTCTGTAGTCACTTGAAGTGACAGCATCAGGCTTTCCTGATCACAAAAAATGTGATAAACAAAAGAAGGACAGTGATAACATCAATCGCAAGCAATGACCTTGATATAATTTCAACATGTCATTGGCAGCACATCATAAAATGCAGCAGACTAAAAATAATTGAATAGTTCTCAAAAATTCAAACTAAAAAAATTAATGGTTAGAGGAAAGACAAATATTATTTACTATTTCTTTTTTTTTCCCGTGATAAAATCTCCTTGCCTTAAAAGTTTGAAATCTTTTTATTCTATGACTTGCTTCAAAGACCAGCCCCAAACATCCGAAAATGAAGATTATGTGAAGGAAAATTCTTGTAGTGATGTTATTCTCTGAATTTAGATCCAAAAGGATGAACCCCAGGATTTTAAAATCCTTCTGAAAGTTCACAATCTTTCAAGTGGAAAAAGTATTTTCGTACATTCTTATTATTATTAATATCTGTAAAATTAATAAAATAATAAAAATTAGGAAGTTAGGACAGCAAGAGAGATTGATTAGAGATACAGAGCAATGTCTCAGTTTCATGGTTCAATTTTTTTTAATATCACTACTTGTTTAGAATTTTGCATTTCAAAAAACTTTATGAAGAGAAGTTCTGTGTTGAGCTCTATAGTCGCCAAGTTTTTTTCCAACAGTTCAACTTGTTCTTTTTCTTTTACGTTTGAAAACTGAAACCTTTTTCTGCCCATAAAAGCTTCAGGAATACTTTGGCAAATAGATATTTTGACCCACGTGCTTGTGAATGTACATGTGCTTTTGTTTCTCTAACAAAATTATTACTATTTCTTCAAATTCAGTGCTTTCAAAAAAATGGGTTTTGACAGGTTGCAACACTTGTTGGCTGAGTTATGAAGAACTTCAAGAGAGAGATTCTTTCTACCTTTTCTATGGGAAACCGAGATAATGAAGCAAAGAAAGAGGGATACACTTATGAAGGCCTTTAGGGGCTAAAGATGGATTTTCCATCCTTGAAGCTCTTAAAAATTTCTTGGTTGAAACGATCTCTGTTCAAATTTCAGTTATTGTAATATTCTATGATTTTTTCTTTCCTAAAGGACAAAAAAAATGAAAAATATGTTTTTCCTTCTCAGGCTGAAGCAAGCTCTGGAGACTATGCAAACCTCATTAGAAGACAAATAAGCCTTTTCCATTGGCTTCTTACCTATCAGCTTGTCCTAGAGTTGTGCAACTCTCCCTGATTATTTCCCTGGGAGCCTTGAGATTTATTTGGCCTATAATACAGGATAAAAGAAAACCTATAGCCCTACCTCACGTGGGTTTGATGAGAATGAAGGGACTGCAGGTTATGAAGCAGCACAGTAATAAAGTTAGCTCAATAACCATAGTAATTCCATGAAGTATCCTGAGTTGCTGCAATAAAAACAAGCCTATCTAGTTGCTCAGACAGTTCTGAGTAAGGTATTGTCCCAGGGACAGTGCAAACTGCATCTCACATTTCATGAACATCCTCCCAGTGATGGGCTTCACTTCTTTCACCTGTCTGAAGACAGAATCCTGTAATTGGACTACCGAGAAAGACGAATGGGTTCTTTTGGTTTTCAGTCATGTGGAATGATTCAAGACAGTTTCTTCAAACTATTCTCCTTTGCTTAATCAAAGGTATGCAACAGTGTGAAAGAGGGTAGTGAAAAGTCTGTGTACCTGAGTTTTATGCTGAAAACTTCTTAAGCTGAAGGTAAGGAACAATCCAACTGCCTGGGCCATCCTTCGCAGCCTGGTCTCCATCAGTCTGTTCTTCCCAAACATGCTTATAGCCTTACTCACTTACCTGCCCTCCAGGAGAAGTCTATTAGCTCTTCAATATTCTTTCTCTATCAGGTCTTGACAAGCCATACTACTTTCCCACTACCTGGTAAAAAAAATAATTTCCAATGAATGTTTCACCTGTGATTGTCTTTCTCCTTTGGAACTGTTTACCTTATGACTAAAATTTTTCTTCTTTTGTTTGCTTTACAGCTCCTCTATTTTGACATTCATGTGACAGAATAATAGCAAGTGATGGACTAAATTCAGTTATACATATTATTCATAGAAATGATATAGCTATAAGACTCTAGCCTGTAATTTTTTCTTGAGTGATGAGAGGGCATGCTGTGGTTAAAACCTAATGTGCTGATAAATAAATTGCAACTGTCATACTTTGATGCCATGCAGATACTGGCAGCATTTTCCAAAAGCAAAAGTAGGGCTATTTACAACAAGTCATTGAAGAGGGAGGATTTTAAAGGATCACCACAAATCAAATAGAAGAGACAGAAATTGGTTTTGTTGATTCAGATATAGAGGGTATGATAACAGGGTGTATGTTAGAGGTACTTCAGCCAGATAATCAGCCTTTACATCAAAGTGCAGAGGATATTTAAAATTCAAATAGAAAGAGAGGGAGAGAAAGAGAGAAGGGAAGAGGGAAGCTTCTTCCCTGTGACCACCCAGGAAGGGTAGAGTCCTAGGACACTGCCTCTGGGGAGGCAAAGTCTGTCCAGTGCAGCAGGTGGTAAGGATGAAGATGACAAGATACCTGATGATTTTTGTCACCGTTTTTCCCTCGCATTACATTCTTTTCATTCTGAGCCACTCCTAGTCCCCACTGTTTCGACTTCTGGTGCTTTTAGCTCTGAGGGGAGTATACTAAGAGGGTGCAAATTTTGCATAGTAGCTACTGTGCACATAAATTATTGGATAATATTGTTTAATTATTTAAATTTCTGCTCTTAATTTTGTTATTCAGTGTTTGGTTTTCTCCAATATGACCCAAGGTCTACAAAACAAGAGGTAAGGAGTGAGGATAGAGAGGGGCAAAATGCTGGTTGCTTCCCATGAGACCCATGAGAACTCACTCTGAAAATGCTGTTGGAGTTTCAGGGTGCAGGGCCATGAGGACAGTGCAAGAATAAAAGACAAAAAGGACCGCTATGAGACTTAAAAATGCATGTGAAAATGTAAAGCTAAGAATAGCATAAGGCAGTGTGTTACATCAAGTGCCATTTTGTTTCATATTTCTCACATTTATTTGTGAAATATCAGCTAAGTCAATAAACATTCCTATTCCAGTTTCACCTGGACTTTTTAAAGTGTCTTTATTACTTGTCAGCTATCATTAGCAGCTTCTCTAAATGGCCATTTCAGCCCCAGGTGAATGCATAACCTTATATATATGAATGCACAATCTCACATTTGCTATGTGGCTATAAAAAAATTTGCAAACTTATTACTTCCATACAATTTTCCTGAGTTGTTTTAACCAATTATTTTCTACTGCCCATATATCTGTTTTCTGTAACCTGTTGCTGCTCAGGTTTTGGTTTTTTTTTTTTTGTCTAAACCTAGAAGGCCCTTCAGGCAAGGAATTTTTTTTACTTTTTTATCACACCCGAGGAACCAGGAAGTACAACAGCAAAAATAACAAATAACAAAATAAAATATGTGATGTGTTGTCACAACATTTATGAAAGTTAATGCACAGCAGCCCAAGTTTACAGGGTTGATTATGTCCCCTTCATAAGCATCTCAGCCAGTCTTTTCAGCCATGATGTGCCCTTTTTATCAACATGGGTCATAGATGAGCAGTGGTGAGAATGGTGGGTCTGCTCTGCACAGTGCAAGAGCAGAGTGCCCCACCAAAGCACAAGGAAATGCCTCTGCATCTTCTGGGCCATTGTTTGATCATGGGAAATAATCTTAGATGAAAACTGGCCAGTAGACATACCAGCTTTTGTGAGAGGCACAGTACTGAAAACTGATGGTAAAACTGTAATTTTAATTTTAAAAAAAATTGCACTTAAAGTTCTCTCTGAGATTCCTCTTGAAAGGAATAAGACTTCTGTATAAGTTTTCATTCCAAGCCAGAACTGAAATGTTGGATATGATTTTCATAGAAATGTGACCTTTCCTGACAAGATCTTTACAGAGTTTGACATTTGCAAAAGAATGAGGTTCAAGTGGAAAATGGTGAAAGTGGCTGAAAGTGAATATTTGTTAAAAGGTTTTACCTTAATGGACCATAATGAATACAAAGATATGCAAAACTGTTAGGCAAACAAATCTAGATGAGATGAATTAGAGTAAATTAAAATATTGCTCAACATTGTAAGTAACCTTTCAAAAACTCACGTTATCAGTTAGCTTGATAAAATCCAACTCTAGCCCTGAAAATCAGCAAGAGTGAAATTTTACACTCAATTAAAATTTTGCAAACTTTGTAAATTCAGAGGAATTCCTCTGACTTGGTAGAGTCCACATGGAAATTGGTGTAGGAGTCTCACTCATAATGTCTCTTCCCTTCTAGTGCAGTCACTATAACTCCAGAAACAGCCTACATCTTCCTGTTTATGCTTTTTTCAAAAAGCCTAATCATTTTCCAAGCTGATTGTTGCTACCGGTAGCAAAATTGCATGTTTGCTGTGCATCAAAGCAGAAAACCCAAACCTAGCCTTCTTTCATAGCTATTTCTTTAGTCAGAAAAAAGTCTTACACCCTGTAATCAGGGATGAATATTATATAAAGACTAATTACTTCCACAAAGTAAGGAAGAGGACATGAATGGGACACTCCGGAGAATTTTATCTCAAAAGATCCTATAACACTTTATGTATTAAGATTGTTTTTTTCAAAGCATCTTAAGAGAGTTCATCTGATGAGCCTGGTGAGCAGAATTAACATGGGGGATGGGAGAAGATACTAACTTCAAGACTAAACTACAAAATTCATATGCATTAATTTCAAAACTGCAGCAATTGGTTGCTAAATTATATTATGCTCACAAAATGCTGCAACTCAGATTTTGTGTGACCTTGTCCCTTGGTCTTGTTCTACATCTGCGATTGGTTACAGTCTGTTCCGTGCTCCCCCAACACTGCTAGGCCTGTAACAGCCTTGCTACACTGATTCCTCTGCACTGGATTTTTTTTCCATTTCATTCTCTTCCTCTGGCAATCTTTTCCCTGTGAGGGATACATCACTTTGCTGTAGTCAAGTTAGGTTTCTCAGTCTTCTTCCTATCTGTGGCAATGATGAGAAGCAATTAGAGCTTTGCAAGCTTGAAAGAAGGGTGGTTTTCTCTGTTTGAGCTTTGCACCACAGCGCCCCAGGCAGCAAAGGAAGGACAGGGTGAATTTTATCCAGTACCTGCAGCCCAGACATGGCCTGTGCTCTTTACAGGAGGTGCCTGCTGGATTTGCCTATTGATCAAATCCAGTCATGCGCTATTGATGCCTGGCAAATGTAACATGTTGTGAATTTAGAAATCTTCAGGTGAAAACAGGAAGACGAATGACAGCAGAAGACTCTTCCTATAAAGATTTTTAAAATTCCTGCTCCAAAGCTAGAAATGTTCTGTTAAGCATTGGTAAGGTTTCTTCATTCATAGTATCTCGTTCAAATCCCATGCTCAAGCAGAATCAGCTAGAGAAATTTGTCCAGAACTATATCCATCTGGGTTTTGAATATCTTCATTAATGGAGCTTCCATAACATCTTTCAAACTAAATAAATATTTTCATATGTTCAGATGGAGTTTCATGTTTCTGTTTTGTGCCCATCAGTTTCTTCTCCTGTCAGTGGGCACTAGTTAGAACAGCTTGACTCCCTCTTCTTCATCACCTCCAGTCAGATGTGTATTCACACGGATGAGGTCCATGAGCCTCCTCTTTTTCCAGCTGAATAGTCTCAGCTTTCTCAGCCTATTCTTGTATGCAAGGTACTCCCTTGTCATCTTAGCGGCCTTTCTTTGGCCTCGCTTCAGTAAATCCATGTCTTTTCTCAAGTCCACGTCCGGTCTCTCTGGAGCACCAGGAGCAGACCTGACACTCCATATGTCTCTCCTCAGTGCTGAACAGAGAAGACTCACCTCTCCTCACCTGCTGATGGTGCACTTTCTAATCCTGTGCAGGCCGGTGTTGGCTGTCTTTGCCACAGGGACATACAGGCCGAGAGATCAGTTGCTTGTCCACCCTGACCCCAGCTCCTTCTTTCAGAGCTGCTTCCCAACCAGTCATTGCTCAGCCTGTCCAGGTGCCTGGGGTTACTCCTCCCATGATGCAGGACTTTGTGTTTCCTTTTACTGAACTTCACAAGATTTCTGTCAGCCCATTTCTCCACTTGTCCGGGTCCCACTGAAAGGCAGCACACTCAGCTGGTCTATTATCCACTCTTCCCTCTTTTGTTTTGTTGTGCATTAGGCACCAAACAGGAAGCTTCTCCATCAGAAATAGCCAGACTACATCAGGTGAAACTTAAAAGAAGGAAGTCATTTGGAAGCAAAAAAGGCAGCATGGAAAACTACAGAAAACTTCCACCCAAACCATTAACAGTCTGCAAAATTTAAAGAAGCTGAAAATACAACGGGAAGTATCAGCTTCACCATTGTTACCACTGGAGCTACCAGCTCCATTTGTCATATCCTGATCGTCGCCGCTGGCAGAAGCAGCCAAGACAGAACTCAGAACACCTCCACATTGTGTTCTACCAGTCATCTCACACTGAGCCTAAAAAAATGGGAATGACATAATTGAAATGTGCAGCATCTTGGAACAGATAGTCTTTTTATCCAGACATTTCTAATTTTTGATGGTTTTCCTTCTTCTCTCGCTGTCTATTTTTTGCCATGGAAGACAACAAGACATCTGAAAATTTAATGCAATATTATGACGTGCCATGCACAGAGAGCCCCGAAGTATTAAAATGACACATTCATTCACACTCATCAGTTCTGCCTTGCTAATTTTAAGAATTCAATCAATGAGGTAATTTATCCCTCTCTGAAGAGGCTACTCTTAAAAGAAGTTTTTAGAAACATTGAATCATTTAGGTTGGAAAAGACCTTTAAGATCATAGAGTCCAGCCATTAACCCCACACTGCCAAGTCCACCACCAAACCCTGTACCTGAGCGCCACATCTACGTGTCTTTCAAATACCTCCAGGGAGGGTGACTCCACCACTTCCCTGGGCAGCCTGTTCCAATACTTGACAACCCTTTCCCTGAAAAAAAATTTCCAAATATCTGATATAAACCTCCCTCAATGCAACTTGAAGCCATTTCATCTCCTGCTATGCCTGCGTTCAGAAGGAAGAGCAGTGAGGGGATTTTTAAAGATAGATGGATGTACTTCATCCAGAAGTTAAGCTTTGAACACCAGAAGGTTGAACAAGGTGGACCAGAAACTTAAGGAAGTGCTGAATTGGCTTTGAGATGTGGCTTAAAATGGAGTAATGGCACCACAGCTGATCTGACTGCTGTGCACCACTGCCCCATGTTTGAGAGGCCCAAGAGACTTCTGCCTGAAGCTCAAAGATAAGGCAGAACATTTTCATAAAAACGCTCGAAGTTTATTATGCTTTAAAGACAAATCTCCTATTTTGCTGTCAAGTATACAATTCTTGCAAAGAAATCAACAAAATCAGATTGAACTTTAAATCACTCTTCAGTTACTCTTAAATAGACTCTTAAAATCTGCTGATAAATATGAAAGGAGAAACTGGCTATTTTTTTCATGAGAATGATATCTGGAACTTGTGTTTTGCAAAGGAGTCACAGCTGAAGCATAGCAAATTGTGAGGAAATTATGCCTCTTTTACGCAGCACTGATTATTTGTGTCTCTGTGTGTGCATATTACGTGTGTCTGTGCTGCTCCTGCTCTCTGTCAGCTGGGTTGAGAGTGTTCTGTGGGCCCCTTCATCTGCCTTATGAAACAAAAAGCCCCATTTAAGCTCAAAGAAGGATTAGAGTATGTCTTTCTCTTGGCAAGTCTGTCAGTAACAGCAGCATAAAGGTAGGGATACAAACTCAGGAATGTCAGTTCTGTTTTCTTCTAAAAGACTGTCAGGGAAGTATTAAAAAAGCCCTGTAAAGTTTGGAAAAGGAAAAAAATAGATGGGAAGCCTTGTGTTACACCAGTGTCTGTCCATTACCTGTTCCAGGAGAGACAGAACTGACTGATAAGACAGAGCCTCATGAGGAGGCTGAATAAATAATTAGGGTCGCAACTGTGGGTCTTTCATTCGCAGCACAAAGCTATGAAGTGATGGAGTACCAGCTTTCTTAACTGGTTAAAATCTTTGAAAGATTTGTTTTTCTTGATATAGGTGAATAGTCTCATAGAACGGTGGCATTAATAAAGTAGGGATGCTAGGCGTTGGAGACTATATTGACAAAACCAAGACTGCAGGGCTGGAATCCTACTATTGGAAAGATGAAATCATTTCCATGGTAACAGTGAATAAATTGTTCTGTGAAAAAGAAAGAGAGAAAGGAGTGTGACTCAAACCAGAACCGCTCAATCCATCTCATAAGTGAAATAAAAAGCCTGCAACGTTTTAAGCAGAAGACAGAAATATAGCATATGGAAAGTGTCTTAATAAGCTTCCTTCAGAAAACTTACTATTTTTCTCTGTCTGTAATAGCCAATTTTTTTTTTTTTGAGTTTTCTTCTTGAGCCTTTTGCTATATCAGTCATCTTTTCTCTTCCTCTTCTTTTATACAATATTTGAGATAGTTGAGAAGGTAGGTTTTTTGGTTGATTTTTGGGGTTTTGGGTTTTTTTTTTGTGGGGAGGGGGACACTTAAAACATACTGGACTGGGGCCTTCAGGCAGGTGTATTTCGTATCTCATTGACTTTAAAATTACAGCCATCCAAAAAAAACTACTTATGACACTAGCACTGACCCACTGCTGTGGCCAGCTCAGCTGACCCACTGCATTGGTCACTTCAGCTGCCTCTGAATTCATGTCAGCTGTCAGTGTTTCGGTACTACCACAAAGAGGTTCAAATAGAGAAAAAAATATTAATGTGGCCTTTTTAGAGATGAACTTTCACTTAGACCCACTAAACACACAGATTTTGTCCCTGATAGCCTGTTCTTACTATTTTATCGTCTCTCAAATGTAATGCCTTTGGGATAACAGGAAGAGCCAGGTGTTTTCCCACATACATTTTCAGCATGAATTAAAAAGTAAAAAGGAAAAATAGGTTTAAACTTCCTACATACATTTTAGATGCCGATTAGGTTCAAGTACGGGGAGAGTAATGAGAGATGCAAGGTGGGAAATGTATAATTTCTTCTTCCAAAGTACACCATCTTATCCTAAAAGCTGTGTTCTCACACATAGCTAAATAGCAGTTTCATAAACAGTTTTCTTTCCTCGGCTTTGTCTGGCCTGGCCTTAATTTCCAAATGAGTTCATGTGACAGCAGCAGTGCCATGGTGCCACTTGGTGCCTCTCAGGCTGCCCTCCTGGATGGATGGATGGATGGATCTCTTTATCAATGGCAGGAACAGTTCATCCAGGTTTGGTACCTATGAGCACATGCCATTTGTTTTATGTGAAAGACATGATTTCTGAGTGGTTTTGCTGTCTAATACTCCAGTCTGCATCCCTTCCCTTGTTGTGCTCTGTCTGAGCACATCCTAGCACTGCAATGACCATGCTATCACTGAATTTGATGCTGATTTGTTGAAGTTTTGTGTGTTCACTTATATATTGTAGCCTACGTTGTACATTTTCTTTTGTGTGGATTCTGTTGCTTTGTCTTGTACCTACTGCCAACCTGGTCTTACCAACCATTTAATTTTAGTTATCATTACATTATTTTGAAGTTCTTCCTGTGAGTCACTGCTTGTTTTCTTGGTACATTTTCACTTGGCTTTTCTTGCCTGTAAACTTTGACATAATGATTTCCCTAGCTATAGCTGTTGCAAATGACTCAGTATATCGAGAATTAATGATTAGGAGCTGGTTTTTTCTTCTCCTCAAAATCTTCCTTTAGTTATAATTTCCTGGTTTGTATTTGTGTATTTTGCACATACTTGGTGCTATCTTTCCTTGCAAATTTTTGATCTTTGCTACTTGGAGAATTATTTTTCTCTGCATCTATAAGAGAGTCTATTCACTAGGTTTGCTCCCATCTGTAGCCTTGGAGAGTCTGTGTACGTTCTCCGTACTTTCACATATAAACTCTTTGTCCCATGTTCCTAATTCCTTATGAAGTATTTAATCTCCCAAGAACTAGGAGCTGCATGGATTGGTGACCAGCGTGGTTTGGTATTGTGAGTGTTCAGTAGTCTTTCCTACCTTTCAGATCTTTGATTATGTACCTTGATGCAATCAAGCAGTTTCACTATTTTCCTGGGTCCTTTCTCTGTCGTCCATATAAATATATTGTGGGTAGAGCATGGGATAGTGCAATTGTTCTTACTGTTTACTTCTTTTCTCCTGACCTTTTTCCATTTCCATTTGTATGTGACATTATGTACGATTTCCAAATAATCAGAATATGCCAGCACGATAATTTTTTTTTGCCTTTGTTTTTGTATTTTTCTACATTCCCTGTTTCCCCTGCCCCCCCATTCTTGTTAGTCTCTGAATATAGATCTTGAAAATCCTGATAGATTTTAGTTTCTGAACTAATTTTAGGATTTTAATTCTGCAAGTGTAGAAATATGCAGCATCTAGACCTTGTACAACACTCTACATGTTCTTTCACAGTAAGCAGCTGCTGAAAGCACTTATTGTTCAGTGCTACTAAATTAAAACACAAACCACAAACACCTTGGCAAACCTTGGGATCCATGAACCCGAAAACATCTTGTAACAATCAAATTCTCTTGAACCTTTCTTGCTAGGATTTATGTAACTGTAGTATACTTAGGCTTGTTCATAAAGGATGTAAGCTCAAGTCTCTCTCTAAAATATTCCTGCCATGTCTTTAGAAACAGAAAGGTCCTGAAATGGGCTGCACAAACCTCAGTCTGGGTGTGACTCCACAAACCTGCATGCAGACTTGCGTAGTTCAAAAATTAACGCTGTAGCGCACAGGATTCCTGATGTGGAGGAGTGGAGGAGATAAGAGCACCATCATACTCCACAGGTTACAAGGGGAAGAAAGTGCCTCATAACATACAGCATTAGCTTTTAAAATGGCATTTTATTCCATCAAAAATTAAATTAGAGGGAATAACTTGATTCCCTACTGAGAGGTTTACCTGAAAATTATGAAACCGTTTTGATGAGGATATGCATTCCTTGTTGATGCTAAAACAAAACCTCACCCTTCAGTTAACTTCTCAAATTATCAGATTATTTAACGTATTGTTTGAAGCTGCGGCATTATAGTGCAAGGATCATTAATTTCAAAGTCTTTCAGAAGTATTTGTGATTTCCCAAAGGATCAAGCAATTTAGGAGCTTGCATCCCACTTTCAGAGGCAACAGGCATACTGTAGCCTTAGTTCCTTGTTTTACAATGCCAGGATGCTGTTTGCTACCTAAGCTATCCTTGGAAATGAAGCTTAAGCTTCATCATCTTTAGAGACTGTGACACTAAATCAATGTGTACATGCTCTTCTCAAAGCTGCTGGGGTCCCTGTAGAAGTTTGGCAGCCAGTCAAAGATGCTTGCACCCTTATGGAAGAATGGGTACGTTCTCTCCCGACTGAGACATGTTCTGATAAAGGCACAGATCACAATTTGAGGAGGTGTGTCTCTCCATTAATTGAGGATGCATCCTTAATAAATAGTTTAGACCAGATGCTTTTTGGAGGACTGAAATTAAGTAAGAGGAATTTAATTGTCAGTCATTTTCTTCTATTTCCCCACTAAAATCCAGGGATCTTACCTAAACCGCAGAGGCTAGCGTCTCTTAATTTACCAACATCCTCCCCTTGATTTGGTTACCTTTTAATGCCTGTTTTTTCTTTAGCCACAGGGACCTACAAGAAATGTGATGCATCATGTCATCTGGGCAGAGACTGGCAGTACACAGCTTGCTTTGCCATAAAGATCAGGGCAAGAAAAAGCCATCTGCAAACCAAAACAGTTGTTCAGAAGGGCATGACAACGTGATTCAGTGGTCTCCTGTTTGAATATTGACTTTTACACTACCTGTGAAAGCACATAAAGCATTTGGAGAATGAGGCAGGCATTGATTACCTTTCCACAGCTCTGCAGGTTGTCCACACATCTATTCATCTTGTTTGGCAGAGGATTTGAGAGGGCTGTAGCAGGAACCTTTGGGGCCAGCCTGGCAATGTCAAAACCTGAACACAGCTGAAAGGTACCAACAAGAAATGTTGAACTGGACATTTGTGTTTATTGATCTTAAATACCAAGTGGTGTGAGGGAAACCATAATTTGTGAGATACTGTAACTATTTCCTGCACCTTCCCAGTTAAGAGCTCAGAGACACCTTGGACCCAGTTAAGAACTCTGAGTATTTTACTGTATTTTACTCCATTGTTGCTGGTGTAGCAAAAACATATGGGTGAAATCCCCCATGTTTGTGATGGCATCATCAACCACTCACACAGCAAAGGCTTCAGGGTGTCAGGTGAACAAATCTTTGCCAGGCCAGTAATGCAACTCACATGTGCTTTTCCCTGTGACGCTGCTGCTGTCTCTCCTCTGCAGATTTCACTTTCCCCTGCAGGAACACCTGTGCAGACCACATGGCTACACCTGTGCTACTATATTTACAGCTGAACATACTGTGATATCTTAGATATGCTAAAGAAGGGATAACTGCTTCTGGCATCTGCTGCTGTACAGGATGATGATGCTCGGAGCAAGTAAGACTCCCAAGGAGTCAAATTCCCCATGTAGGCAGTCATGGACACACAGGCATGCACACATATATACAGCCCCCTGCACACCACCAACCATAAATTGCAATTTTAAATGACCCTTTCCTGCACAGAAGCCACTTACCTTATAGCATTACTCATGATCCTGATCCAGGAACTGACTGGTGGTCACTGATCACCTCACATGAGGTTAAAAAACATGTCAGAACACAGTGTATGCTTCAAGTAATTTGTACTCCATAGAATAAGCTTCCCTGTCTTTAGAAACAGTCAGAATATACAGCAATGTACTGATGTGTCTTAGCCCAGAATTTGAAATGTACCAGTGAAAAAGTTTATTTGTACCCTTTTCCCACCCTGGAGATTTCTACCTGTTGTTGTTGCCGAGTAATGAATAAGGAGCACAACTGTTTGCCATTCCACTTGCAAAGTTCAGCTCCAGCACCTGTGATCCCCATGGAGCATGGGGAAGAGTAGGAATTTCATCAGATCTTTCAGTTCCTGTCCAGGTCCAGCTCTAACCTTTAAAAAAATGCCTTGAGGTGCAATTAGGTGCTAGACAGTTTGGTTTGGTTTTGTCCTAAGCTGCCTGAGACTTCAGAGTCTAATAGACCTTCAGACTACAGGGATGCATTAAGAACAAGTTTCTTGACCTTTTATTTTCCTTGTAAATCATTTAATGGAGTGGACTTCTATTGAACTTCTTGAAGACACCAAGGCCTGTTCTAAATTTTTGCTCTATCATTTAAGTATCAATCAGACATGTTTTAAAATTACTTTAAACTACTACAGACAGGGTCTTTAAAGGAAATCTGCAGTATGGCACAAAATCACTTGTAACCATCAGAAGATAATATAAGAACACATCACTGGTAAATTTCTTTGGAGAACAGGAGATGATGAATCTTTACAAGAATGTAATCAGTAATTAGTAGCCACACAAGAATTTATTGCTTTTGTAGGGGTGTGTAAGCAAAGGTAGACATCAACAGGGAACCCTGGCAGAGATTCATTGTGACAAAAAACACTGGAACAATATTTTATAACTGCTCAGTGTCTTATATACTTTCCCTTGGATGTTCCTATTAACCTTTCTTACCCAGGTGCTTCCCAGTAATTGAGGTTTCTCCATCACAGCTTCACTGCAGTTAATCTTATGTGGTCATCGTGATACCAAGGATTTATAGGGTTCCGAAGACGATTTTGCAGAGATCAAAAAGTGAATCTTGCTGTAACAGAAGCCTCAAAAAAAGTAACAAAAGTTACTGGGAATTCCAAGTACCCAGCATAGTCTATTTGTTTTAATAGGGGTCACTAACCTTTCCTTGCAGTCATCTTGTACCTTTTTGTATCACAGGAACAGGGCCTCAAGCCTCTACATTAGGATGAAATTTGCCCCTCAGCAAAGCTGATCCTTTACTACAATTATCAAAGGTGATCCTTTACAGCAGTAATCATATCTGCAGATACAACAGCTGAAAAAGGAGAATACAGAGATGACCTTTATGCCCCTTTAGCCTTGATTCACTCTGTGTCTGGAAAAAAAAAGACTTCTACACTAAAATTAGACTTTTATTGGCCCTCCGTTCAGAGATGAATTTCCCATCAGGCAATGGGTCTCTAGGGATAGCATCATATGACACTGATGTCCTGGTTTACCTTTTCTAAATAGGAAAATTTTTATCTGTATTTTAACTTTACCTGAATTTTAATTATCCCTTTGGATAATTGCTACAGAAAGGCAGCATGCCTTTTCCTTAGTCATGTCTCCAGTCTCTGGGAATATGAGGTGATACCAAATATTAGCATCAATTGCTTGTACTGAAGTTCAGAAGTTTGGAGAAAGTTCTAAAAGTTATTAAAAAATGAATTATTTTTTTTTTTTTAACCGATGTAGCCAAGATTGCACTTGGGTATCTTCAATTTTAAACTGAATTTTTAACTTCAGGAAAACTTTTATCTATCAAAATGTTCAAAAAGAATCACTCTAGCTTCACTGTCTTAACAAAGCAACCACTCAAAAATTCTAATGCTAGACTGTTGCTTTTTTTCCATGCAGACTGATGAAGAACCTTAATGATATATTACTACCTTTTCCAATTTGCCAGCATTCATTTTGTCTGGGAAAAAAAAGAGATCCTGCCACTGCTATCTGCCCCAGAAACCCCCAGGGGTTTGGCAGGAGCAAAGCCTCCAGTCTCTGGTGGCCAGTTTTGGCAGTACCATGCAGACTCTTTTTGTTACAGCTCCAGTTGCTTTTAGAAGAAAACATTTCTTTGTTTTCTTGCTGAATTTACAACGGTTCCAAAGCTTTTTCAATAAACCTCTCTGATTTTGGACACAGTCCTGAAACTTTTGTGCCTGAGGTTCTATTGTGGTTTGTTGTCTGTAATGAATATTTGAGGAAAAAACCCACAAAACAGCTTGATACTCTGCTACTTTTGAGTTGGAGAACAGATGGAAAAATAGTGAGTTTATCCAATTTTAATTCTTCACATTTAATTTGTAAGCTAATGAATATTGAGCAATGTTGGCTCAAGCAAGATGCAATGAATATACTTAATGGGAAAGACTGCTTGCAGGCAGTAAATACAGCTAACAAAACCACAGGCCTCAAAGCCGCAATATTACGCATCTATCTGGCATATCTGTCTGTATAATTTCTCTTTTTAGACATAGGGACTTGCACTATTTGAGAAGCATCAGATTATATTTCATTTACTGATCAGTGTATTCTGTAAGAAGGACCATTATCAATTTACATTGTGTCAACATCTGTATATAGAGAACTGATAGAAGAAACCTTCCTCATTTCCCTTGCTTCAGTAGCCCCTGCATACACTTACCATTTTGTGACTATAGCAAAACAGATCTTCTGATTTGCAGGTAGAAGCATCTTGTGGAGAACAAATGCTGCCATTGGCCACTTGCTGGCTGTGATTCCTGAGCTACACTCAGGTCAGAGAGGAGCAGTGACCACATTCAGGTCATGCCTTTGACATAAGCATGGCCACTGATCTGACTTCAGACTGAACTGGGGTCAGCAACTAATTAGATATTAACCACAATCCCTATCACATTTTAATATTAGAAAATGTTCTTTTATAAGTGTGTTGTGTCTTTCATTCAGGTGCTGCCATGTCCACCATACATAGGTTACCCTCAGTAGCCTGGAGCTTTATCTACCAAAACCAAAGCTGGGCAGTGCCACTGGCCTTGGTGCTGCTTGCAGCCTCAGCCACCCTATCTGAGGCTCGTTCCCTGGAGTGATGCCTTTAACCATTGGCCTCCGACACAGCCATCAGCAAGAAATGAGTACAATGATATATTTCTGACCGCCTACGGACACATCTGGGCTGGCTTTGAGGATTTAAAAGATCTTCTTACACTGAACTAATGCTTCTGCCACCAGCTACACTGAGGTTCTTGAGGCTATTGTCAGTATCTTGTCAATATTGTCAGTATATTGCTTCAGAGACTCTGGCACAGGGCGAGTTTCATCATGGTACCTTGTAGTTCCAGCATGCAGTGAAAGCCACTTGCCCAGAAATCCTTCTAGAGAGGATGGAAAGAGACGAGCCCCTCCAAGATGTGATTCACTACACCAAAGTAGAAGTGTCATAATGCCAAACTACTTCCCTGCCTGTGATTAACTCTTTTCCCATGGCTGTAGAAGAGTCTGGACAGTGAGTAGGACATTCAGTTTTCCAGTTGACTACAGCAAGGTCAGAAGTAGACAGAAAACAGTACCTCTGGGAATTTCTGACTACTGAGCACCCAGACATTAGGAGGACTGACCACATTATGATACTGAAACACGGTAACTATGTTGGTGCTTGTCTGCATGCTCAGTGCCTTACTGCTCACTGTAGTCCATGGGGATCTAAGGAGCAGAGCCCAGGAAGTGATGCATCTCCTCTTCCACAGACACCACCTGTACCATTTGATGGCCTCTCATCACCAGGTAACAAGAGTTTCATTTGGTGTAGCAAGAGCTCAAACACCCAGTGCACACACAGACACTGATATTTACTCTGAGCTCGATCTCACCCCACACATGTGCAACAGCACCACCAAGGAGTAGGAAGTAAAACAGGATCAGATATAAAACTGAACTTACTAGAAGCTGAAGAGTCCTTTAATTATATATTTTGCTTCTTACATAACCTTGAACTTTGCTAAAAAAATAGTATTAGAGTATTCAGGAAAAAACTTCCAGAGAATCAGGTTTAAGTGGTGCTGTGCGATAAGGTTTCATCCAGGAAATGGAATCAACACAAAAGAGTCACACTGCCTTTTCCCTGGCATCAGTTCAGTCTATAGGATAATTTCCATAGAAGTTCTAGAAAAAAATCTGTTTTCCTAAACATCAGTGCCATATTCTGCCAAATCATTTTGTCTACTTTCCTTCTCTCTCATTCATGCTGTGGATTTCTATGTCTTACTTAATGGGGTCAGGTGAAAGGCCAGCCAGAGAAAACACAGCTAAACTGAAGTTGATAGTACCTTTAAAAATCTACAACAAAATCACCTGCAGTGAAAAAGAATCTCTGTCTATGACTGTAAATTACTGTAAAATCAATTGCAAGAAGAGGGAAAAGTTTTCAAATGTAAGTTTTGTACAAATGTCTTTCACCCATTTTTCCACCGTTGCTCCATAATTGGTGGCTATCATGTACTATTGGGCACCATTTTTTCCAAATCAGCATAAAACTATACCATGCCAGGTTTATTTCTATTACATCATTATACTGTAAGCAACATCTCAGATCATGTTTCGTGCCCTAGAATGACACAGTGTGACTAAACTACAAATGATTGCTCCTCCCAAGAAGCTCCTAGCAATATATATTATTTGCAGATGGAAGACCCACAGTGGATTCATACAGCAATTTTCACAGTGTGAAAAAACCAGCAAAATAACATGGGCTAATGAGAGCAAATATATGTAGTCAGCATTGCCAGGCAAAGCCTACCGCTTGTGTATGATTGATTTGGAACTGCTCACTGACATAGCTATTTTTTGACAGTGTGTGTTTCTCCTACGCCAGTTGGGTCTGAGGCAAGTAATATACCAGGGTTGGGGTTTTTTTTCCACTGAGAGCATCTTTGCAAACACTTAAAGAAATGGGATGCTACAGATTGTAGGAAAATGAATTTGCAAGGGAGAATGACTGCAAGTAGCAATTATCTCCACTAAGCTGTTTGAAGAAGAAAGGAACATGGGAAGTGAACCCTTGCAGACTGAAGCTAATGCTTTTGTGCTTGCAGTCCCAGCATTTCCTTCGCCCCACTGGAGCTTGTGTTGCACTTGGAGACAAAAGTCTGACTGGGCATGGCTCAGATAAATCTACTCTCAGGTACCTCATGCTGCCACTGTTAAGCAGTAGAAAGTAATTAAAGTAATTTGCTTGCAAGGGGTTGAAGCTTTCTGTATCATTGACTGAGTCAGAGGCGATAACTCTTGGTGAAGAAATACTGCATCTGGGGCGGTCCTGTGAGATGTGCATTGAATATGGGTCACAGCAGGTTATTTTGACAGAGGAAAAATAAAGTGTTACTGCCATCCTGCAAGGACTGTGCAGAAGAGCCATCAGCCTTCAGGAGGTTTCATTTCACTCTCTATAGGATAAGAGTTTCAGTCTCCAGACAAAAGCCAGTGCTTTCAGGAAAGAGCCTTAGTAAGTGTCAGGACCTCCTTTAATGTGACACAATACTTCTTATCCAAGAAAAAAGTTAACTCTTTCTGTACCGCAGCTCAGTTACCAGGACATAATGATCTTTTAAAGTAATTCATGGATAGCATGGTCGGTAATTAAAGGGATTAGCGCCTTTACCCTCAAACTTGAAATGGAGATACATTATCAGCTGGCATTTGGCCACGCACGATTGCCATTCCCTTTTCTGAGCTCAATCCTTCTGCAACCTGTGCTCCTGCTGCTTGCTCATTTGCCTTGCATTTATCCAAATTCACTGAAAGGGAACTTTGGGTGCCTTCATTTGGGACGTCAAATGGAGACCTGCCTGAGAGGCTTCAGGCCTGCCCCATCTGCTGAGGACAAGGGGGGACACAGGTTTATGGACTTGTCCTTGCATGCCTAGGGCCAGTCAGGGCTTCTGAGCACTCTGCCAAGGACCAGTCTGGAACCAGGGCCAAGCATTTAACAGGATGGTCTGGAAAAAAATTGATTGTTTTAGACAGTCACACACTGCTCTGGCTATTGAACCTCTCTCAGGGCTGAACCGTGTTTGTAACCCTGCACTGTTCTACTTATAAGTTCAGGCAAAGTGCTACCAGTAAATTAAGTCCTTCGTGATTTTCATTTTGTACCTCTGTAGAAATAATTTGTCTTCACCACAGTATTTAAAAATTTAAGACATTGTAACTAATGAGTAAATCTGATTTAGTGTTATTAATGAAGATTCACATTGATAAGAATATATTTTCGAGAGAGAATGTAAAAATTGAATTATATTGTCCAGATTTTCTATCTATGTCTAATGTGTGTTTATTTTGCTAGCAAACTGAACGGCTTATGCCAGAGATAGAAATATTTGTTAGTTGTTGTTTCCATTCCTGCTGTTGTTTCCATTTCTTGTTTTCTTTCTCTCCGTGTAGAACTTCCAGCAGCACAAAAGCTTCAGCACATTATAGATGTTTTTGCAATTTTTGCTTACAGATACTGGAGAGAAAAATCTCCTTCATGATATCAAAAAGGCTATTATGAATAAAAAAAAATATTGGTAGATTACAGACCTTGAATATTGTGACCTTTTGTGCTTTATTCTGAGGTATTTAAAGTCAGGAATGTCAGTTATAGTAGTAATTAAACTCAGTTTGACAGGAAGCTTAGATTAATTAAGTAAATATCTGTCATGGCAAGTGAAAAGCGGATCCCAACCCAGATAGAAAAAATTGAGATTTTTTTTTTAAAATTTTGGTATCTGCTGCAACCATGCTAAAAAAGAAATTTGCTTATAATCATGAGAGCTATTGAAGTCAGTATAATTGGAAAGAGGATGAATATACACTAAGCATGTTTTTAAAGAGTTTTGTTGATAATAAAGCATTTTGTGGTGTGATCCCAAGATCGTTATGCTACAAAAGCAATACTTTATACTGGAAGATTGTATCTTTACCTTGTGCAAAGTCTTGTGATTGTATATCAGTGCACCCACACACTGCTGTTCAGGGTGTTTTGTGGAGAAACCACCCAGCAATACTCCCAGAATACATCATCTACCTGGAATTCAGCCTCCAGGAGCACTGGATGCCTACCGTAATAGGATGTACTTTCGCAGGCAGATCTGTGAAGAAGTGATAAAAGGTAAACAGTAGCTGTATTTAAAAAAATTAGGTATTCAACCCAAGGAAGCAGACCGTGACAAGGATGACTTCTCCATCTATCTTCCTTTAATTGATATTATCACATTAAATGTTTTCTTGTCATATGAAATCAATAGGAAAAACTCCAGGTTATTTCTCTCCCTGCTCTGTATTTATGTCTAGCATTTTTCTGGGCAAGAACTTTAGTTCTTGTGGTTACAGTCTTCTTATTGACTCAACTGGACAAAGTGGTTTGCTCAGAAAGAAATATATGTGTATCTAGCTATGCAATCTTTCATAGTAGATTGAAGCGGAGAAGGAAGGCCATTGCTAAGTCAAGCACTGACCTTTACTTCCTAATGTTAGGTGAGGTAGCTGGCTAGTCTTATTCAAGCTGAAAAATTAACAGCTCCCAGTATTTTTAGTATTTCCATTTTAAGAACTCGATTTACCCAGGTATTGGGCTGGAAAAAACCTCAGTGAATATTGGAAGGCAGCCCTTCTTATTCCTGTGCCTTGCAGACGTCCCTAGGCAGCAGCAGTGATCCTGGCTCTCAGGGCACTGGCAGAGGGAAGGTGCCAGTTCCCATGGAGACTGTCTGCATTTCAGCACAAGGGAAAGGGAAGCCAGGAGGGATGGAGACAGAGGCACTGTGAAGAGCCAGAGCATCCTGCGTGCTTTGTCACCCGTGGTCACGTCCTCTTTGTGGGCCATCCTGTCTCTCAGGCAAAACAAAGCAGGGTGTCAGTCTCTTGCTCCCCACAACTGTGCTGGATTTACCTGAGTGCATGTTCTCTGCAGCTGTGGTTCCTTGGAGTGGGTTATGCTCAGTCTTGCTTTTCCTAGTTAGTATGAGCCTAACCAGAAAATACTCAATTTACATACTTAATCTGGGGATAAATTTCATAAAAATTCCTGTTAGCTCCAGGTGTTACCACAAGACTTCAGTCAGGGCATCACTTGAACACAAATAAAGGACTGTTTAAGATTCCCCATTTACTTTGTGTTAATGATACATCTTTAATTCATGAAAATCTTCTATTAAAATGAAGGAATTTCTTGAATTAATGTTTTCAATTCAGTAGTTTATATGTCTCTTACATTTCCTCTCATCATTTAAATTAATATACAACAAATTGTGGGACATAAAATTGTAACATTTGAAAAAATATTTACACTAAGTATTTTGAAATTAACTTTTCCATGTCTGGAAATGTGATAGATGAAAATTCTACTACAAAGAGTGTTTATTTTAAATGTTTTCATTTTTAATGGTTAGTCACTGTGGCCCGAAGGCTTCATTTTACAGAAGAGGAAATTGAAACATCGTCAAGGTCAGGTTGTATTTGTGGGACACACAAAAGTTACCTGGACTGTGTAAGTTTGAAACCTAGTTATGAAGCTTAACTAAATCAAATTAGTTAGGAAAGTAAAGCTGAAAGAGATGATGTGGTTTAGCTTACTAGACTGAGGCAGAAGCAGATCCTTAGTGCACGATGTTATCTGTCTATAAAATCCTCAGTGGAGGAGAGTCTGTGCCCTCAGTACTTACTGTCTGCCTGAATTTCAGTGCAATTATAGAGTCAAAGAATCATAAAATGGCTGGAGTTGGAAGGCAAATCATCTCATTCCAACCCCTTTGCCTTGGGCAGGGATCCTTACACTAGACCAGTTTTTCCCAGAGACCCATCCAGCCTGTTCTTGCACACCTCCAGGGATGGGGAGTCTACAACCTCTCTGGACAACCTGTTGCAGTGTCTCACCACCCTAACAGAAAAGAATTTCATCCAAATTCTAATATAACCCTGCCCTCCCTCGGCTTAAGGCCATTCCCTTTGTCCTGTCACCAGGTGCCCTTGTGAAAAGTCCATCTCCAGCCTTCTTGTAAGGCCCTCATCATTAGGAATTTTCTATATGCTGTCTAACTTTCCAGGCAGCAAACCTGCTTATAATTAAACTCTACTTTAGTAACACAAACAGAATTTTTTATTGGTCACTGAAGAGGGCTCATGAGAAGAAATCTTATTTAAACCAATTATCATTTCCATTGTTTTCCCAGTGTGTGCTGTTTTGGTTTTTGCTCTTAAGAAGAAACTTCACAAATGTTGTTTCAAAGACAGAGTTGCAGTGAAATACTTGTTTCAAACAATGGTATTCCTAGGACAGCTACCTCAAAATTTTGTTGGAGGGAAGATAATCAAAGGAAAACCTAACAGTATCATTCTGCTTAACTCTCTCAGGTTGTCAGGGCAGGCTGTACTAATGAAGGAGGGTGATGTTGAAGAAAAATTCAAGTGAAGCAAGGTGAATTCTGTAGAAGTCTGAATCTTTACTCAGAAGTATTTTGCCTGAGTAGGAACAATTTCTACAGTACTTACTGCACAACTAAAATGGTGACAAGTATGGTACGGAATGGTAGGGGAAACGAGAGATTCTGAGAGCAGAAGGCCAATATTAAGATAAACCAGAAAAAGCCCCAAACCAAAACAACAAACTACCCACACT
>VZRV01003964.1:3754658-3843559 GCA_013398115.1 Falcunculus frontatus | reverse complement strand
TTTTTTTTTTTTTTTAAGATATGATCAACGATGGAGCTATAATGAAGAAGATAATCAGAAAGTCTACAATAGGAGAAGTGCATCTTTGGTGTACTTCAAAGCATTGCATAGGATCTGGTTCAAGATGCAGCAACAGGAGACAGGACCCATTTTACTATAGTGACTATCTCTAGGAAAGACAGAAATCCAAAAAACCTGACATGGACATCTTTTAAAAAACAGGATCTGAACAAAGACAAGAGCACATCTTAAAAGAAGATTATCAGCAATAGTGAAGAGAAGAAAAACTGTTGAAAGAAAGAACCATGAAGAATATTTAATGAGACCCAAATGGTGATTCAGAACCTACATAGACTCTTAAAATTAGGATTTCGTAAAGACCAAAGACATGCAGAAAAACAACTCAAATGTTAAAAAATATACTGCACGTTACAAAGCACCTTCAAAAAGCACAAATAATTATAAAGGGTAATGAATTCTGTATAAAATTGTACACAATCACAGTTACATGCCAGAAAAGATTTCCAGAGAAAATTTGCTAAATGGCTATAAAAAGTACAAAGCTTTTCAAATATCTAAAGAAGAAAGTTTCCCAGAGTCAGTGAGGTCAGAAGATGGAAGTATAAAGTGGAACTGCAAAAAAAATTTTGCGCAGAAAATCATCATTGTGCTTGAGGCAACTTTTCTACTAAAAGAAGTGTGACTTGTAATTTTCCAGGAGTTCAGCCTTCTAAACTTACAGTCACTACTTCAGAAATTCAGAATCTCTGCCCTTACAGGTAATAATGATCTAAAGTTTTTACAAATGGCCATTACCCTCCAAGGTGATTATTTCAAAATGCAACGTCACAAGAAGATATGCGAATGTAGGCAATAACGGAGGTCTGTATTTTCCAATGGAAATTATAGGACGGAATTTAAGTTTGTTTTCACAGTTTGCAGCCACCCAGGTGTAAATAAGAAGGTTCATGTGTGCCCCACAGGTATACACATTTCTGCTTGTAGTTCTTTCTATTTCATTCCCAAGCAGACTTATTAGAAACTGCAGTTGGATAAGGCTAATCAAAATCTTGACATTTTATTTGCACATGCTACATTATTTATTCAGTTAGCTATAGAATAGCACATCTACTTTTAATTCATATTTTTCTAAGTACCTAGTAAGAGATACCAGCAGTGCAAAAATACTGTTTGGATAGGATTCAAGGGTCAGTAAAAATAAAAATAGTAATAGCACTCCTCAAAAAAACCAGTTAATTACAGCTCTATGAAGAAGAAGACTGCAGAATAAGTACCTGCTACATTAGCACTCTCATTTCACATGTATCATGCAGGGTCCTTATGCAGCTGAGCAAGAGTACTTCAGACTAAATTGTCTGGCATTTATTGACAAGGAACCTGCTTTAAATCCAGCTCCCTCTCTAGAGTTATTTTTAACCCTTGCTTATCTGTTTTCCCTACCTTCATTTTATTTCCTTCTATGGGTTTACAATATGTGATAAAAGTTCTTTCATCTGCTGTTGTTTAGCATCGTTATCTGACCTTAACTTTGATGAATTAGAACAAACAGACATGATCCTCAGAATACAGGCAGGAGGCAGAAATTTATTTTAAAAATCAACAAGACTAGATTTTTGCTCTCAGGAAGGACTCTGGCTGCTCACATGTCACTGTCAGAAGTAAAATGAGGAGTCACATGGAGAGATTATTGTCCCTGATCTTTTTTTCCAAATACTGCTGTGACACCAAAACATAAAGAATGCAGGCCCTAGAACCTTTCTGAGCCATCCCAGGTCAATCACTGCTCTCCCAAACTGTTTCTGGGCAGATTTGGGAGATCACATGTGTAAGAACATCTCTTAGTAACACTGTGGTTGCAGTCAGAGATGGACTCTGTGGAGAATGTGCAGACCATGCCAAGTATGGAGCTAGCCTGAGGAGATGGATAGCTCATCAAATCTGCATGGTAAGTGGCACAAAATGTTTCAATACTAATAAAACGCATGCAAATATTACATATATTTTCAAATTATGAAATCAGGTCTAAAGATAATCCCCCTCCCCAAATAATGCACCTTTATTTTTCTCTTAGCTCCCAATTTCAAAGTTATAGACTTTACTTCCTGCAGAATTTTTCTCTCGTCACAGAAAATAGAAACTTGTTTATGCAACTCATAAATGCAAGCTGAGACTCTTACATAATTACAGGTCTCCAAACAATATGCATGCAGGAGCTGGCAAGGCTACACTGGATAATCAGTTTTAAGACAGAACGGCCTTTGAAACAAGCAGAGAATCTCATTACCTAGCTGCATAAATCCATGGTTCAGTCACATCTTGAACTGTTGTGGGCAGTTCTCATACCCCAATCTCAGAAAATACAGAATATAACTGGGAAAGATCGTGAGCAGTGTGACAGACATATTCAAAACTATACTATTCAAAATAGCAGATTAAAAACATTCAAAAGCTGGAACCATTTTTGAAAATATGGGACCTTTAATAAGTAAACATTAAATGGGAGTGAGGAGTAGGGAAAAGTACCACATTAAAAAAATTGCACAGAGAGGTACATTGGGAATGGCTGCTCACAGTCTCTGGCAAAGCAAGAACTACAGGTTAACAGAAGAAAGCAGATGGCAGACTCAGAGAAAATGAAAGAAATTGATTTTTCACATTGTGCAGGTAAATACAGGTTTTTTTCAAATGCAAAGCATCTACATGAATTCAAAAGATGACTGAAAAAAAATCAAAAGGAAAAAATCAGGACTATTAATTACAAAGACATTGTCTTGAACTCAAGGAGTCCCTGGGGCCAGAAAAACATTCTAAGGGAATATCATTATATTTTTGACCTTTTCTTTTTTTCTTCTTCCAAGCATCTGCTTTTGTCTGCTTGGTGACAGGATATTAAGGAAAATGGATACATCCATCCCATGCTATGAATACAAAACCTTTAGTTTGGATTTTAGAACTGCCAAGAATCATGAAAATTAGAAGTAATCAAAATGCCCCTCAAGATTTTTTTTCTCTGCATAACAACTCTGGAAGGTATGATGTAGATTCTGGTTTAGTTTCCTTCCATTATTTCTATGAAAATCACAAAGTTCCCTCCTGGGCCCTGAGCCTTTTTCTCCCCAGAAAGCTCTGAACATTGCTAGGGGACCCTTAAGTGACAGGGCAAGCTCATGAGTAAAGGACCTGCAAGATGTAAAGCTGCTTTACAGTATTTCATCACCAAGCCTTTGCATCTATGCTAGTGAATGTCTTCTGAGAGTGTCAGAGACTTCCTCCTTTAAAAGGGCACTGCCAATTCCAGTACAAAGCTTACAGGAGCTCACTTTAAGCTGTGCCATGGGTCCCAAACTAATTCACACAGCATGGGCATAGCTCCTCTCCTCCCGCCTTGGGCTGGGAATGCCAACCTCTGCCTTGGACCCAATGATTTTGTGAACTGAACAGTTCCTTCCATGATGCTAGGAGGCAAACTGCCTTTTTACAGTCTGGTCCAGGCACACGGCTTTTGGTTTTGGTTTTGTAAGGTGAATGGAAGCAGAGCATTTGTATGAGGGAGAAAGAAGGCTGTGAAGGATGGACCTGATATTATGTGGGCCAGCATGGAAAAAGGAAAGAACAAGGTCTGCCTCTGGACAAGTGGGCTGGGGGACCAGCCTCAGGGGTGAAGCTGGTGTTTGGGGAAATTAGCAGTTATTCTGAATGAAGAGTAATGCTAAGAAACACATTTACACTGAGAGGTGTAAAATCAGGAAGTAGCATAAAATTTCTCATTTCTCTCTTTAATCAAAAGACTGCTTCATGACATTAAGGAGGCAATCAGCCTACAAATGATGTCTCTGAAAGAATAACTGCACATTGTTCATGATAACAAGTGCATTTTCTGTGAAAGATTGAAACAGTAATCAATTGGCACACAAATATCCCCACTGTTATTCGTAAAGGGGAGTTACGGAATTAAGGCAATGTATAGTATATGTGACATAAAAATTGGCAGTTATCTCAAAATATGTAACCTCTGGCTGGCAAGTAGGTACATAACAGTGCTTAGAAGGGATCTCTATTCCAATACTTCCTCCATCACTTTGCAGTGCAAAATTTGGCTTTCAGCGTTGAGATACATATTGCTTCATTTAAAATTAAGTCTCCTGATTGTCGCAGTGGGTATCTCAGGCATTATTTGAAGTAATTATGTCACTTGAGAAGCAGCATAGGAAAACAATATTGTGCCATTTTATTTCTCTTCACAGCTGTCCAAACAATGTTAAATGAATCAGAAGTGCCTTACATTCAGAGCAACAATATAAATTCAAAATCTCTCCAGCACAGCAAGAGCCATTGAACAATTAGCAGGAGTCCTTCTGGCTAAATAAATATATTTTGCACTTCTGAAGCAATCCAACGGGAACACACACCACTAAGAATAAAAAAAACCCCAACCTTTAACAGTGTTAACATGTCATATAATACAGATTATTCTATAATTATTTCAATAGCTATCTTACAGTGTTGTTTCTAAAGATGTGTTTCTAAAATTTAGGACTTCCAATGCCATCCTACTTGGCCCGCATGGAAAGCCATTCATATCTTCTTTAGGTTTTTCACTTGATATTTATCATCTTTGTTGCTTTGGTGTCCTCTGTCATGCTCCAGGTAACTGCTTTCTTAAAGCAGGGTCTGGAAATCACACCTAGGTCAAATTAAACACAAAGATAAGGAGATAAGAAAACCTGACCTGACTCTACACGTGTTTAAGTTCAATATAAGTAAGTACATAAGTATTTAAGATGTGAATACTGGCAATAGTAATTGCTAGTGACACAAATTGAGCTGTGGAACAGATTTCTTGGGGAAATGTTTTTTTCCCTTCTTTATACTTTCATATTCCTGTAATACTGTTTCTGAGATTGGGGGAACCACAATCAGCACAGTCTGAAAGAGTGAGATGTAAGTAAATAGAGAAATATCTAAAATGAAAATGGTGATACGAATAATCAATGATGTCACATTGGACTCATACCAAATAAGAGAGATTCTACTATCAAAGGTATGACTGGAGCCTTAGCTCAGCATACTGCTAAAGCTAAATTTAACAAAATGAGTGATTTTCAGAATGAAGTGTCAGTGGATCATGGTTTAGCTATGAAAAAGATGACCAAATGAAATTAAATTCAACCAAATTCAAAGGTATTTACTTGGTGCCTCATTCAGAGCATCTAAGTAGCATTTTTACTGTAAGATAATATTCTATGATCAAGATGGGGTTATGAATATGTTCATCATTTTTTCCATCAATGGTTTTTTTCCCCCTTAATTCTTGTTAATCAAGCAGAAAAAGATTACCTATCTAGTTTATTTCCTACTCTATTTTTTTTTTTTTACTAGCATGTATATAAGGACATAAATACTCTGGATAGTTACTCCTGTTGGAAGTTGGATTTCAGATGGACAAATTGAAGCTTTCAGAGCCATTCTAATATGCATAATGGGGTCTGATGAAAAATACAGGTATGGCTACCAGGTAGTGACTGGCAATGCTTAGCACTCATTTGGATTCCAAGCTGAAATGGAGAAATGGTGAAAAAATTTGTATACGCAATATTTATCAACACGATGAATAAAATGTAAGCATCTTCTCTTTTTTTCTGTGCATTATGAAGGAAGAAAAAGTCCAAATCTTATTACAGAAGTAGAATCGAAGGCAATTTTCTCACAAATGGGTTGTTACTCCCAAAGCATTTTCAGGAGTCATCTGAGAGATGGGAGCAAAAGTTCTAATTTTGTTTCCCTATTGCAATGGGCAGGGCACTTCTGTGCTGTCTTTTCCCTGTTTATAAAATAAGGACAGAGCAATAATGAGTTCTTAGGTTTTAATGATTCACTTAATGTTTGCATAGCACTTTAAAATATCAGGAGCAACATAAGAATGATAACTATGGGATGTATTACAGCAAAAATGAATACCTCTATTTCCATCATGTTACCTTGTACTAGTTCTATATTTTCTTGAAATATAATGTGTTTTTTAGGTAATAAGAAATAGATTACTAGGTAGCACACTAACTAAAAATTTGGCATGAAATACTCCAAAACAATAGTTTCCATCCTAGGAGAAACAAAGGTATTTAAAAGATGCTTTTACAATAAAAATAAACTATTAAAATGTTGGCAGAAATTCTCTGGGCATAATTGCAGCTGTGCTTGTTTCAAAATGCCTATTAAATCTGATTCACCAGGACTGTACTACTAGCATGCCTCTGCCTATGGGAAAAGCCTGGGCAATAATTTAAACTACTTTAAATTGAAAATTTAGAGCTGTTGTAATTAATTGTGAATCATTAGAAACAGCTCAATTTAAAAAAAACCACAACAAAACAAAACAAATTGTTTATAACATAACAGATAATTAGCAAACTGCTGCAGAATCCAAAGATTCACCAGAATACATGTAGTACAAGAGAAAGAAAGAGAAAAAGGCATATCACAGCCATAATCATGTTCATATAGCAAGCCTCCCATTTTCCATCATATCCTTCAGCACTGAATCTTCCCTGGGGTTTAGTGGAGTCCATCCCCACTGGTTTTTACAACCCTCAGTTAAATCTTTCTGAGTGTTACCCACACTTGGGCTGAAGAAAATTTGGAGAGATAAAACACCCTGGGCTGCCCTCTGATTTGGTTTGTGAGGAGGAGTTATGAGGATTCAGTTTGGGAGGCAGAATGATGAGGATGTACAAACTATAGACATACCTATGTGTTTAAGCCTCTTTTTTGTGATCAAGGAGGTCCTAAGATTAAACATGGGGTTTTCCGTGTGTCTTAGGATTGATAAGAAGGCTTAGCAAGTGCCCCATCATGCTCATGCACTCATGAGCCTGCACTGGTAACCTCAGAAAGGGTTTGATGTCTGTCCCAGGCCCACAAGGATGGCCTTTTGTCAACTGGTATAGTTGGCAGCATACTGCAGAGTCTTAAAAGGTCGTCTGCAAAGTAATGGCCATTATTTTTCTGTTTTCTAATGTATTACAACTGTATGCTCCTATCTTCTTGGTATTATCTTGATAACAAATAACTTACTTATACCGGTGTTTTGGATGATCTTCTCCTAAAGCACATAGACAAACTCTTCTGTTGATATTCCCATCAGCTAAAAAATCATTAGAGAGGCCTCAGGCATCCTCCATCACGTCACTGGAATTTACAAAATCAAAAGGGGAAAATATCAAAGTATATGCTTAAAATTCTAGCAGAAGAATGTTACCCTTTAAAGCGTGAGTGGTCAGCACTGATAACACAGAGGAACTACTTAAGACTGGATCCGGCAAAAAAGGATTTCAGTCATGCTGTCCACATGCCTTGAAATCACACAAGTTCATAGAGCCTGATGAAGCTGAACCTGTATATTTATTAGAAGTCTAATGACATATGGGCTTCTTGGCCAATTTTACAGTCATGTAGTCACTCAGCATAATCACATTATACTTGAATATTTTGAAAATGTGGGAATCATTCTGCCAGAATAAACTAATGACTTACATTCTGCATTGCATTGTCAGAAGTGACTTGCAGCAGGAGTTTTGCAGGGAAATAGAAAGAACAGATAACCCCTCTCCTTTCTCTGGGTTTGTAATTTTCTCCTGTTAGGTAAAAAGCAGCTCCAGCATTGGCTGGGAAAAGCCTCTATGCTGGAACAACAGAGCTTATGGCTTTTCTGTTCATAACATAGTTTCTGCAATTTAAAAGAGAGCAATAGACCAAAGAGGAGAGTACCACCAAATTGTGGCCAGCTGAAGTGAATAGACTCTGTCTGAATGGTAATTTAGAGATACCTCAGCACTGACTTTAAATGTGCTTCAAAAAGTGTTGCTCATAAGGAGGAGATGCAGTTAAATTTAATTCCTCTCCAACAATAGTTTACAGCTACCTATTATAAGCTTGTGAAAAGTGTCAATGGAGATACTGAGCACATCTCTTGCCAATTTGAAATTCTCTTAAAAATTAAAATTTCTGTACATTTACACAGTATTATTCTGTTTCTGTCTAGCAGCACTTTCCATTCTATTCTAGAGGAGCTGTGTTCTATTATTCATGGCTAATTTTAATTACTGTATCTGTAATTTCAGCCACATCCTAATTTACCACATTGATTATCCATTAAGATCCTGTGAATTGTAAACTGTTATTTCTAGCTCTTCCTCAGCAATCATCTCAGTTATTCACTCAGTCTTCCCACTGCAGACTTTTCCATTCAGAGATGAAGTTGGTTGATTATTTATTTTTGTAGTAATAGTGTCCAAAACAGTTAATGTTCAGTTGACTGCACATTTTCCTCACTAGAACAGTGATGGTTTCAAACCGCACTATGTAAGACTGAAAGTCTATACAGTGAGAGAGAAACTCAGTCTCTATGCTCATTCTCCTACTTGCAAAAATATGCTGGTTTTGATTGCGTGGAAAGCCATCCTCAGAGTCATGTTCCTTTCACAGCCATTTAAAGTCTGGAAGAGTGGTCTGCGCATGGATGTGTCAGTCCTCAGCAAACACAGTCACCGCTGAGGAAATTGTAGAAAAGCTGTCAAGTTTGGGGATTAAAACTGTTCGTTATTGATGGCTGGGAAGGAAGACCGTGCCTGTGAGAGACATGAGCTACTGTGGGTTTGTTCTGCATTCCTACCTGCCCAAAGCTTGCTGCTCACCTCTCCTGCTCTCCAGCCATGGCTCTCCACTGCAGCTCCCAGCCTGGCACTCTTGAAGGAAGCAGATGACCCCAGGCAGGAGGGATACGAGGTTGTTGCAGCCCCCCATGGGTTAAGCAGGCTCCCCACAAGCAGGGCAGCAAGGGCTGTAGTGACTCGCTCAGGAACAGACCTCTCCTGACTGCCCATTTTGCCAAAGTCTTGGTTCTAGGAGATATTTCTCCTCCTCACACCCAGGCCCTTAAAAAATCTGACTCCTTCTTTCCCTGAAGAATGTACACACGTTTGTCAAGGCACCATTGCACCCTCTTCATTCATCCTTGGTAAACAGACTTGTCTTTCTTATACCTTCTTTTTTCCACTGTTCTTTTCAGCAAAGTTGCAGCTGCCAAAATTACAGTGTTTCCTCACCCATTCGTCTAACCATGTAATCCTTATATCCTGCTTCAATTTCCTCTTATAGCAGAGTGTGTTCTCAAGTTCTAAGACTCCTTTGTTCCATTTTTCTTAGGCTCAGCTTTACTTTCCCTCTTGGTCTCCTTTCCCAACCCCGGGCTTATTTCAGACAACCCTAATTATGGGAGCATCTTTCCATTTACTATCCACCGGACTCCATCCTTTCATGTGTTCATCCTCAGGAGCTTCCCACAGCTCATTGGATCCTCAGTGCCTTTAGACTGTGGATAAATCAGTGTGAGGACCCAGTCTGGCCTTGGCATGGTTCACCTGAAGTGTGGCATAGCTCTGGCACAGATTGTTCTATCTCATTTTGGGTAAGTCGTGTATTTTCAGGACTTTCATTCACCATTTGAAAAATAAGAATAATGTCTTTTTTTTTTTTTTTTTTGCTTTCCCTTGCCATCTACTTTTTATAATGGAGTCAGCCCAAAAATTTTAGAGCTGGGGCAAGGACTTCTGATGAGCTTGTGGAACGAATGGCAGTTTTTATTTCAAATGCCCACAGGAGTGCAGAGGGTAGCGTTTCTCCCTGTTCCAACCTTTACTTAGAGGCAGGTGCAGAATTGCATTTGAAGTAAAGGCCAGCCTGTATCCCCATGTAGATGGGACCTGGGCCATGGGCATGAGCTGAAACACCCCCTTGGGCTCATCCTGCATTAGAACAGGGTCTGGCTGTGCCTCTGTGTTTCCCCACTCTCCCCCTCAGCTCAGCAGCAAGTGTCTGCCAGACTGAGTCCTGCTGGGTGCTGGTACAGAAAATGAAAGTTATCTGTACTTTTCAAATGGGACAAGTGATTTTAAATTTCTATAGTAAGTGCACTAATAAGTGAGTCCGTTTTGTCTGTCTAATAATTCTGCTTTTCCTTTTCCTTTTGAATGGACTTAGGAATTTTTAGCTGATAAATATACAAATTCTCATCCTGTATTCTTCTAATGACAGCAAAATATAATGGTATTATTTTCACTTTATAAAGTAGAAATAATGTCATTTAGCTACAGAGATTTGACAAAAATCAAGCAAAGTAAATTATTGTGAAGCACAGAAAGGCCAACTAAAACATTTTCAATTTACCTGCTGTGAAAAGATTCTCCTCCTGATATTATTGCTGGAGCTACAGAATCGGGAATTAAGTTTTCTTTGATTATTTTAATTGCCAACAACTCACTACCCTTTAGCGTTTATTATGAGTGAATAACTACATTAGGCATTTACCAGCTCCATTTGGGACACAGGCAAGTACTGGAGGTTTGGATAGTGAAGCTGATTTCAAATGTTTGCAGATGCACCATCTGCGCCTATCAAAACCCTCTGTAATACCATATGTGAGACCAATTCAGATACACTATAAAACCAAAGTGGGAGAGGGCATAAATATTTGGAAGCAAATATTTATCCGAGGATAAATGAAAGGCAAAACAGCACTGAATGGAAAACATTACCATTTGATTTCTCTTGGAAAATGAAGGAAGAACTATGCTGATCACTAGTATCTCCAGCATTCTGGGTATCAACAGGAAGCCAGTTATTATGGAAAGTCTGAGTATATTTGTCTCAGGTCTATAATGCCAACCTCCATTATGCAATTACTTGGTTAGCAGATTTTTTATGTGTGTCCCCATGATGCATTTCATACCTGTGAAGGTTCTCCATAAGCATCCCAAAAGCTTGAGCACAAGAATGCCAAGGAGCTTGCCTGACTGATGTGAGAGAAGTGACCTGGGCATCCTCTTCACCTTGTTGTAAGAAATACCTGAGTGGGGAAATGATTATTTTCTGTAGATGAGCAGGTCCTTTTTTTGTCCAGCTGTAAGCACAGGTTTTTAGTAAACAGCCAACATGATCGTTCTCCTTCAAACTTGACCAGACGAAGTTTAGAGCTATTGTCATCTTGACACCGTTTCTTCCCTCCTTCTCTGCTAAGAAAGGGCTGATGTCCCACCGTTACTTAAGAACGCACAGAGGCACCCACTGGGCTGGGAGCCCTTGGCTCACTGCGCTATTTGGACACTCTCTGTAGGGCTCTTCCAGGTAAAATGTTTCTATTTTAGATTACTATATATAGTCTGCTAAACTGTGCAGAAATGTCAGATGCCAGCATGTGCACATGCCTCCTGATACAGCCTCATCTATAACATATTGAAAAATTCCTTTAGTGGAAATGTCAGCATATCTGATGCGGAGGAATAGAAGAGATATTTTTTTCTTTTTTTTCAGTAAAGTTTGAAAAAAGATTTTGAAAACGTGGAAATTGGTGGTGTGGGACAGTATCAATGAAAAACACATTTTAAAAGCATTTGTGAAATGTTTGAGTCAGTGGGAAGTAAAGCCTAATTTGGATTTGAAAGGGAAAAATTCAATAGAAATTTAAAAATTGAGAGCTTTTTTTCAGAAAATCAATTGCTTTGCAACATCTAGATAATCTACGACCTGTCTTCAGACAATGGGATGTCCTAACATATCAGTTGAGAGTTACATGGCAAACAAAATGTCAGTGGGTCAGAGCACTTAAAAGGAGGTAATGAACTTGTTAACACGGATAAATCAAAACAGAGTCTCATTCAAAACCAAGTTTGATAACCAAAAAACCATGTGTTCCCTTACTTTACAGCTGGGAACTGTTTAGAGCTCTTCATCAAGAATATGGTGTGGGGTAAGTAATGACTGTTAAGCAGCAGATATTTTGCCCTGAAGATACTTCCCTAGCATAAAATGAAGGTCCATTCTTTGTTTTGGGAGGTGTGAAATACATGAGCAGGAAGGCAGAGCAGGGGCTGCCAAGGTGATAGCCCCTAAGCCACCCTGCTGCCACACGCCCCAATCTACAAGAGAGTCCTGAGCTTTTGTGCTTATTTGAAGGGAGAGACAGCATCTTCCTAATAGTGGGAATAAGGGTATGCTTGGGGCTAATCCAGATATCATTGCCAGGAGAGCTGACCATGCTCTCCTGCTGCAGGAGTGGATGCCCACCAAGCCTTCCTTATCTCAGACAATACTCATCATATTTGTGGGATGAAAAAGATTTCCTCCTTGGACCTTTCCTTTGTGGAACAGTTCTTCTAGTGTTTCTCAGAAAAAGAGGGAGTGCACATAACAGGAAGCCCTGCAGAAATTTCTTAGCCCTAGACACTGTGAAAAATAAGAATCCAGATCAATAAAAACTTATCTTTTTGAATTATAAATTATTCACAGAAATTACTGATTATCTATAAACGCTTACAGTGTTTTTCTTTGTTTAATATATTTTCTGAATATTTTGTCACAATATTATGTATTGCTTGTCATCAAATACTTTAAATGAAAGCAATGGTAGTTCTCAAAAATATGATTCTAGAGTCCAACAAAAGTGTTCCTTGCCCTGATGCACTGCTTGCTCACACTTGCATAGAAAGCTTACCTAGATATTAAAGAATTCAAGTGCTTTCTGAGCGAGATGTTGACTAACAATGCAAGAACCTCAACCTTTCCAGGTCACCAACATCCTCAGTTTAGGGAACTGTCACAATAAATTCCTTAATTGTGTCAGGTCCACTGAGTGAGTGAGGAGATGAGATTTTGCTATATTAACTCCTTTGGACAAGGACTTACACTACACCTACACTTTGCCTAAATTTGGCACAATTTGAGAAACTCTGGAAGGCTAGGGAGAAAGCAAGCTTTCTCTTTCGCGGCAGAACATGACTCACAAGAGTCCTGAAAGTCCTAGGCACCTCTAAAGTCATCCAGACTCATCCAAACTCATCCCTGGTACCTAAAGTACTTCCCACATGTTTTAGATGCTCCTTGGAAGCTTGAAGGTCTATGAAATTTTCTTCTTCAGAGAAAGTCAAAGGTTATTCAGAGAGATGATTACATGTAGTCCAGAAAAAGTTATTCAAGCACACATAAAATTTTCTGATGCGGTTATTTAAAAATTCACAAGAGCAAGCCCAATATATCTTTTTCCAGGTTTCCAAATGGCTAGGATATTTATCTTAGCCAGAAGAAACACAATTTGTGTTTTCCCTGCTTGAGGCATTTGAATCCAAAGCATGCACATGACCACAGTCACTGCAAGAAGAGGCACCTTCTGTAACATCCCTTGAAGCTGAGCTACTGCACAGCTAGGAAAGTCGGAGAAACAAAGTGTGGCTGTATTACCTAGTGAGGAAGTATTCATCCAAGGTGATACAGTCCAAAGATCTTTTCCTCCTGGATTTTTTCTGTATATATTTTACTAGATAATCACTGGATTAAATGACAGTTAGCAGTATATGAAACATTTCGCATCGTTATCTGACACTGCTTTTCTGAAATTTCATTGTCTTTATCAGTAGTTTCCACTGCAAGTTAAGCCATATGAAATGAAATTACGTATTTTAAGAGGTGTTAATGTTTGCCTCCATCCTGTTACATTGGTTTTTATCCTCTTCTTCCAGTGTATTTGATTGTTCAGTCTCCGTCCCAGCATGTCAAAGGGAGCCCATAGGGATATGCATGATACTTGATAGCCCTGGTCAGGACATACAAGGAAACTTCACAATCTGCTGCAGAAATGAGGGAACTTAATGAATTTTTCATGTACAGCTGAATTTTATGCTAAACTGAGTGATGCTTAATTCAAAAGAAAAAGACCCCAGGCTTCTAGTTTGGGGGAAGGTAGAACAAATGACCACTTTAATATTTAGACATTCATTAAAAAAAGAGAAGATTTCAAAATCAAAACCCCTGGCCTCTGTAACATGTACATGAAGATTAAGAATCATATCTGGAAGCAGACAATGAAAATATAACAATATTTCCAGTTGAGGTGTAGACATTTATGAACATCTGTCAAGGAGATTAAATTGTGATTCTAGTGAAATCCCCATTCTAGTTCCCCTCACTAAGTGAAGTTCTGAGAAGCTAATCCTGTCTGTGTAGTTTATTGTGAAGACATGATCCCTAATTAAGCAGCTGCCGTAACAAGACACACTGAATTACACAAGTGGTCAGATGTGCTCTTTTAACAGACACACTATAGGAGGTAAAAGACTGAAAAGAAGGTCAGCCATGAGCATCCCAGTCCAATTAGCAGGATGAGAACTGAAATGTTATTATTAATCATGTTGTCACCTTAAGACTGAAAACAAGTAATTGAACAAGGCACACTCATGGTGCTTACCCAGTCTCAGCAGCACTCTCAAGATGTGCCAAGAGCTTCTCAGCATTTTCTATTCAAACATGAGGATGACTCAGACACCAAGATACCACAAATAAGAACAGGGGATCTACTGGGGATCATAAGAGAGCTGGGCCAATGTCAGATTCCAGGAAACCTGGCTATGAAGTGTGTCAATGAAACTAGGTAAGGGACACTTTTCTAACTATGTATACTGAGAAAACTATATATAATGAGAAAAGATTTAGGGGAACATTAAAAGTTAAAAGATATATTGAGGTAATTCCAGCCAAAAGGTTGGGAGAAGTCAGAAGGGCTTTTACAAATAATACACAGACACATTTTAAGCATCATGGAAGCTTACAGGTAAATAAGAAGATAAAATTGATGGCAACCTGGATGCTGATATTTAAAGACAGCAATTTGATGAATTGTCAAGCATTAAAGGCTTGGTCAAACCAGATATTGACAAAAGGAAGTCTAGATGTCATCAGTGGAATGAATATTAAGAGAAAATGATCTGAATGTGTAGTGGATGATATTAGAAACAATAAACAGCATAATCAGATATTGAACAGCTGGTGCTCTAAGGCCGCTATAAAATTAGCAGGCTATGCAAAGATAGGAGATGAAGTAGGTATATTTTAATTACCCATCTGATATAGAATCCAATGAATATCTGAAAATATATTAAAAAAAAAACTGGATAAAACAATTGCTAAATAATCTGAAGGATGAATAATGTTGTGATAAATGCCAGCTGACCAGCAGGGGAAACACACACTTTGCTTAAGACTACTATCAACAACTTGACCCCTCCTTTTGAGAAGAGCTTGTGAGGAAAAGCCTCTATTTCAGCATTACTCCAAAATCGGATGGCACAAACTACAGGCGATTCTGAGCCTTTAGTCTGAAATGTAAGTTGCAATATGAATGGATTAGTGTTCAGTGCAGATTGATGAAAGGAAGTCTGTGCTCATTCATGAAGAGCAAAGGTGTTCATTCACTGTGTCAGTAGACAGCACGTCATTCACTGACACAGCAATCTGCACAGACTATGATCCAGATTATGCATAACAGAGAAGTGATGGCCGAGAAGATCAGCAGAGGCAGAGAATAATGAGAATTGCAGTCGAGGTGACTGGCAAACTTATTACACTGAAAGCAAGTCAAAGGTGCATGAAATGGATTAAGAACTGACTCAGAGATCCGTAAAAATGCTGCTGTGCACAGGATTTAGGTGTGCTGCGCAATGTGAACACTTCTACTTAAAGGCATATATAGTCTACAATAAAGTTCCTAGGGGAACAAGCCCGAAGGTGTCCTTAAAAATTTGCTGTCTGGTTGGGGTTCCTTCACTGTGGCTCTATATATCCCCACAGGGCTCCATGCTTTGGTTTTTTCTGTTCTCCTGCTTCATATTTTTATGATCTTATGCAAATTTAGCTGCCCTGTCCATTGACATAATTTACAGATCCAGTGTTTTAATGTACATCAGTTGAAACTCCACACATATCACTGGTATGTCTTTCATGATACCATAATGTCTTGTCATAGCTAGCAATGCTGCAAGAGACCTTTGATTTTTCTTTCCCCATCTTTTTTCTTATTTTCTTGTAGGATCCCTACAGACACCACCACACATCTTACTTGTTTCTCATGTCTATCAGGAAGAAATTGCCATGGCCCTGGCTTCACTCTCCTGTTTAGCCTGTGCCCAAAGTTCTTTCCCCATATCTCTTAGTCTCTTAGTTCAGTATCTTCTTCTCTCTAGCTACACTGGCAGAGGCAATCCCAGGCTGCTCACAGCTGCTCCCCGTGACCACCATCCCAGCCTGATGCTTTGACCAAAACTTCCTTCTGCAGAAGAAATCTGCTGTTGCTCTGCAGCTCCATTTCCTGGTCCTCACACATCAGCAATCAACTTACAAAAAAGGCAGAGTGTGGTCTTGTCTGGTCTCCCTCTCATGGTACCCATAAATAGATCAGATCAACTTAGTATTCCTCCTTCTCATCTCTCCTGTAAGTTTTTCTTTGAGTTGATAATTTCAAAGAAAACAAAATGCTTGACAAGAGCAAAGATTTGACTCTTATTCTGTCAAATAGTCTCACTATTCCCATATACTTCCCTGTGTGTACCCTTTGTGTAAAAATTACCCATTGTGTAATTTTTGAGTTGCAGTCTCTTTTGGGGATGTGTGTTTGTGGAGCACTTCTCACAAGGAGTTCTCACTAAACTTGTTTCTAAATTCCACAGGGAAAAACCCACCCAATGGGAACTGAACCAGTGGTACAGCAGATAATAGTCTGTATTTCTGGAGCAACCACACACACCACAATACAAAATAGCATGAAATTTGTCAGTCTGTCAGTCTAGGGTTTTGTTCACCTCTCTTCAACATAAAAAATGTGCACCTATTGCACATTGCCAACAGCCCCTGAAGACACACACTGTATGGCGTCAGTGAGACACTGAGGAGAGTAAGAGTCCTAAAACGTGACTTGTGCATTTCCTTTTACTGTGTGAGAAATAACTTTGATGTCTGCTCTCAAAGTTGTACACATATCCTCCGACACCCATTTTTTCCTTTCATTAATTGACCACCAGGGTGCTCCCTAATTAAATTTCCCTCCCTACAACTTTATGTAAAAGGTATACATTTACCATTTTTTCAAGAGTGCCTGCACTGCACTAGGTTTGCATTTGCTCTGGGTTTTCTTGCTCAGCAGAAAGCAAATAGAAGTGCTTTAAAACCAGGATGGAACTCTTTATCATTTGTATGTCAAGTTTACAGTCCAGTTTTGAAAGGGATAATTGTAAATCTAAAGAGGTAATTCTCACTGATGCTACTGAGAATGTACTTTCTCTGGCACATAATTTTAAAAGGTTGCCCTAGTGCATGTCTATTTTAAACACAGATATGCAAAAAAATCATCCCTTTTTCCCCCTAATACCTGAACAACAAAAGCTGATTTTCTGACATGCAAACCTACAGCAGCTGTCTGATCTTTTAATCTGTTACATATGCTTCGTCTGATGCTCTCCCTGTAGGAGAACACAAAACTGCTGTAGACATCATTACACTTCTTGATCTGCAAATTCAAGACCTGTGCCCTTTTATGCTCCCAAAGTGCATGGGGGATCTTAGTCAAAGCTGCTTAGTAACTAGGGGATTTAGAAAATATACTGTGCACACTCCTCTGGCCACTGAGCTGTAGGATTTTGGAAGCAGCTCACTCTTTCTCTGCTTATCATTTTAATCAATTAAAAGGGTTGTCCATCCTGTGCTAATCTCCCTTCAAATCTTACTACATCAAAAGACTCCAGCTGATTATTGTTGCAGATTAACAGGATATCAGACAAATGTTAATTTAGATGTTACAAAGTCAGTGTCAGTATTCACAGAATGTCTCTAAGGTCTGCCGGGCAGAGGTGAATATGATTAAGAAAGGAAAAGGAAGAAAGTTTCAGGTATGGCTATTTTTGTCTTCTCCAAATCCCAGAAATACATGAGAGACTGTCCCTGCAGCTCTGCTCGAGGAACAGAAACGGGAAAGAAGTGTTTACATTTCGTTTGTTCAGACCCTGACAACACAAAAACCACATTCCAAACCCTGTTTTCTTCTCTTTTCCTATCACACACAATCTAGGAGTGAAAAAATACCTCTGATACCAGTAGGTGAAAGGTTAGATTAGAGGACAGAGCAAGTCTGGATGGTCTTGTAGAGTCCCTCATAGCCTAGTTAGAGAAGATCTTATTTGCATAAATTTAGAATCTTTATTTTAGGGAAAAAAGCCCCCAGCATTGTTCCACAGAGAGTAGGCATGAAACGTCAGTCTGTCATGCCAAACTACATGGTAGCTTGGGGGTGCAGGTGTTTATCTGAGCAGTGGTAGCTGACGGGTACACAGGAAAACTTGAACCCGAGTGGCACAATCTACTCTTGATGATATTTGATGAGCAATAATGTCAGCTCGCCCTGTTCCATTCCCACCAGTCCAGCTTTACCTCTGCCTGATTATGGTGCTGGTGGACACCACTTGAACACGAGCTCCCCATTTGAGTCTTGAGCTAAGAAACGCTTGATTTCAACAGCAGGACAATCTCTTAGAAGACTATGGGGATGGTTTCATGTTTGTGCAATGCTAGTGACAGGACCAATACTGATGTAGTGTCCACTTGTGTCGACCCTACATTGTTGACACCACAGTGAAAACTGAAAGTGTTTAAAAAAGAGTTGCAAAATTATTTCCCATGTGGCACCAGTGGCTGAGAGATGGAGAGACTTACAATATTTTTTCAGGAGAAATTAATTATTTGCTTTCTGACTGCAGATATCTGCCTGGGGAATAGATCTGTGATTGTAAACAGGTCTTCTGTTCAGAAGAATAAGGCACAGTGAGATTCGGTTATCAAAAGTAAAATATAAATGAAGAAGTTTAGAAACAGTCTTTGTTTTTGTACCTATGACAACAACTAACAGATGGTGTGTTCTCCATCACTGAAAGGCTTAATTCAGGGTTAAGTATATTTCTAAAAGTTATGCCATAGTTCATTTAATAACTCGTTATGAGTTTGATGCTGAGATGTGTGCACTGTTATGGGATACAGATCTTTGGCAAGTATTAAGCATAGTATCAGGTTGTTTCACAGCAAAGATGTGTCCTTGCTTTAAACCTGCTTTTCAAATGTTAAATCTAGAGGGTATATGGCTGCTAGACATCTTCTACCATAATGTACTCATGTTTGCATCGAGAATTTCTAGACCATGACTTGTGTACAATATATAAATACAGTATGCTTTTGATAACTAAATATAATCATATTTGTCTCTTGCTCTGTGGATGTTACACAGCTCAAAGCAGAATTCTGCTAGGACAGTGTTTCTTTCCTCCCAAAGCACTAAAACAGTGTAGGCTGCACAAGGACCCTGGTTCTGCTCACTGTACACGAGAACCCTGTGGATGCCATGGCAGAAAGTCCTTCAGAGAACTTTATTACCAGAGACACTAGTATATAAATTATCTTGAGAATACGTTGAGTGAGTGCTCCTTTTTTTACATCTCTTTTTGCAATATCCAAGTCATGTCCTTTTTGTTGAATTTAACATTTTAGCAGTACTTTTGCACATCAGCAGAATATGCAAGGCAGAGTAATCCTCGGCCAGGCACAAGATCCAAAGAGACCAGCTTTTTGCATCCAACAGCCGCCACTGCTGTGGAGTTTACTTTTCAGTACTCAAAACATCAAAGTAGGTATGTATGAGGAAATCTGAATCCTTAGGTCACATCTTGCCTAACTTATGACAAGCTTTGGTGTAATTTATAGATAAGCACATGTATATACATGTTTTGTAGTATATATTATACATTCTATAATATGTAACACACCTTTCTGTAAAGTCTATATGTAATATGATTATTAATGAAATTTTTTATCTCAATATATTCCCTATATATTTTAAATATGCCCTGCCTGCAACTTAATTGTCTTTGAGATCTTCTTGTTACGAGACAGGAATGAAAGAATTTTCTATTCTTCTTCCTAGATATTTGTTATACACACAAAACTGTAACATTAGTGTGCAGGGTATGAAGTAGGAAAAAAGATCTGTGCAATTCCACTGTGATCAAATTCTTTCAACAAATGTCACGTCAGTAGAAAAAGAGACAGCCAATACATATATCAGCTGACATGTTTTTATCTCTGTTTATCTAATGAGTGAGCTCTGGAAATTCTTTATTCTGTACTGGCTTGCAGTAGGCAAGGAGGCATTCCCAACAAGCCCACAGTCCTGAAACAAGCAATCAGGGTAGTGGGCATGGCACCATCCTACTGTTTGGTGAACTTTTTATGTTCCTTTAATGATGGATTCTGAATGTCAGGCTCATCTGTCTTTCTTGAAATAAGTTCCAGTTTTCCCATGTGGTGACAGGACTTCAGTTTGTACAGAAGCAGGGCACATGTATTTGTGCCATTTCCAAGCACACCTTGGTAACATAAACAATGTTTTTCTTGGAGGTGTATGCACATTTGAGTGCAGATCGCTCAGTGAAGTGCCTGACAGAAATACTTAGCTCTTTTTGGGAATAGGGATTGCAGCAGCAGATGCAGTTGTGTGCTCCTCAGATCCTGACAAACCAGTCTCAATTGCTGGGGGAGGGAGACTGTCCCCTGGCCCTGATGTGCCAGAATGGCGTTGTGTAGCTTAAAATGACACCAAACTCTCACTGATCAGGCTGGGAATGAAGATATCGTGGGGAAATATGTGAGGAGACAAAAGACAGCTGTCCTGGCAGGAGGATGTTGCCTTGCCCATCTGTGGCAGACGTGAGGGGCAGTAGTGCCCATGCAGTGCATTTCCTGCTCATCCTTCCTGTGGGGCCACACACGTCCCTCCCTACTCTGTTTCGTCTGAATTTCCAGCCCATGGGGATTAAGGAGGGTGATTTGGAGCGTTCAGTGCATGCCCAGGCTCACTTCTACATGGTGCCAAGACATGGCTGAGGGAAAATGAGACAGGATGAGATCTTCCTGAGTCCTCCAGGTTAGGCATACCTTGAAATGCAGGATATAAAAATTTAGATCTCCTTTTCACTAGGCCCGAGTGACTTCTAGGACTTTTTGGCCGAAGTTGTCAATGTTTGCTCTAATCGCATTTTTGCTATTGTGCTAAGGCCTTTAATGCTTTAATTATCCAGCTGTGATTTCCTCTTCCTCAATCCCTGGAAGAGACTGACCTAAACTGAGAAGACTAACACTATGGTGAGAGAGATGAGCTTTAAGGCTTGCTAAGCTATGTGAAAGCTTCAGAGCATTTAAGTCTGTATTAAAACCAAATCTCTTACAAAGTGAGCTGTCAAGCCCATTAAGAATGATTCAATTTCATTTTTCATTTATAGCACAACAGGTTCTCCAACCTGAAATGCACACTGCTCCTACACACTTAGCTGCTAATAATGTTAACTTTTCTACATAAGTCAAAATGCTAAAAATTCAAAACTAAGCTAACAAAATATCTCCTTATTTAAATTCAATCACAAGGTGCTATTTGAAGTACTTTCTTAAGAGATATTGATCTAAGCTTTGTGTAAACTCACAAACATCTATTAATCAACACCCGTTGGTAACTATACATCATCAGCTGAAACACTTAATGCCCTTACTCTTTATTCCGTCCAAAAGAGACAGGTCCCAACAGACTACAGTCACAGCCTGCTCTGTACATTGAGGCCATCATTCTCATTAAAATCCTGACAAACTTTCTCGGTTCAAATGATGAGCTGGAGCAGGCTTGGCACTGCTTCATTTCTGAGACCACATATCCATATATCCCTGGAAACAGCTGCCTTGTAGCAGCACATTTGCAAATATTTTCTTTTTCATTTTTCCTCTTCCTCATTTTATCTCTTTTTCCCCACTACAAGAGTCTGGTTCCTTTAGTAAGCCCATCAAGTGACTTGGGATGTAGCCAGGGAAATGCCACCAAAATCTTTAACTGAAACAGAAGTTTTCCTTCTTTTGTGTTTCTTTTCTGATATCATTCCTTATCGAACTTGTGTTACCCCTAGCAGAGGAGGGAGAGTGTCTTCACATGTATTTTGGAATTGTAGGCATTCACCTGGAAGTGAGGACTGTGTTAACTTAAGGTTAAAGATATTCAGGCTGCTGCAAGTCAACAGAAGCTTTCAAATACGCAATGGTCATGTAGCCCAGCACGATCTCCTTTGACCCAGGTGAAGGGCTGCAAATTATAGTTCCTTCTTTCGATTGCTCTGGGGGAAGTTTTCTTAGTCTGACACCAAACAGAAAAATAATTCCAAAATCAATGCCTTTCGGAAGCCAAGATCCACAAACTGTCAGCCTCTGAATTCAAACAGCCTCCTTATGTTTTTCAATGATTTTTCCATACACCTTTTATTACCCGAAACAGAAACAGCAAGAAACAGCACACCGCCTATAATTGTATACTACACTGGTCAGCATTTACTGTTATTTGAAAAGTATAATAGAATTACAGTTAACATCTATAGTGAATAATTCAATACAGTTTCATACCGTGAAAAGTCACCAAAACACACAAGCAGGAGTTACAAATATTACTTACACATGGTGGGTTTTCCTCTTCTGGTAAGTGATGCAGGAGTTCAGGCTGGGGAACAGGAGAGGACCTAGTGGCTTAGAATAATGTACTTTAATGCAGGCACGGACAGCTGTGATAATCTCAGTGAGCTTCTGTATCACAGGCCCAGATTTCCACACACTAACGCCGAGGCAGTACTTCCTCCCAGCCAGCAAGGATTTGGAGGGAGAAAAGGTGGCGAGGTGCAATAGGAACAGCTGTGCTTCCCACAGCAGGAGCAGCAGACTCTGGACACCACGGTGTGTGCTTGGCATGCAAGTGCCCTGTACAGGCTGGCCTTAATACAGCTCACTTCTTTATTTCAGAATATCAGCTTTTCCATTCCAAACTCCCCTGAACCCTCTGTAGTTCTTCATAGCAGTACAAAGCAGGGATTTGCAAAAGTTGCCGGTCTGCTCTTTGCCTGTGGCATCCTGGGCCATCCTCACATCCACATGAAGCCAGGCATGGTGCTGGGACAGTGTATCATCAATTCCAAGTAGTAGAGTGAAGGGGTAGCTGCGGCTGCTTCTGTCTTCTGCAAGAACACATCAGGATTTTTAGCAGTAAGTACCTAATCCATCATTAGGCTGCTCAGTAACTGACTGATTTTTAGCATGTTTTATGTTCTGGGAAGAGTCATCTGGAACTGTTATGACAGAGGACAGATTTGTGATTCCTCAAGGCTAAGGTCATACGTGTCAATCATGGGAAACTGGCACGAACTCCTGTCCAGCACAGGCCAGAGACCTTGTCGAAGTGCAGAGCAACAGAGGGTGGACACCCACGTGCCTCTGCAAACCACTGAGTGATGTTTGCCCCTGTAGCTTGCTGGGGAGTCACCGCATCTATGAAGGACTTTCTATCCAAGTGTGATGCAGCCGAACAGAGTAGTGAATTCAAGTCCTCAGTCAGCTGTTCCTGTGCTTAGATTACCTTCCCTAAAAACATGCCCCCCAGTTTTTGGTCTGAATTCTTCAATCGCCAAGTCAGTATTTTGTTCTGCTTTCTTATTTCAGTTGGTTTCCTGGCTCTGACATAGATGTTCCTAAATGATCTTGGGTTACTCACTTAATCTCTTTCTACATTAATTCACTGTTGCAAGGGGGAGTTTACAACATTTTTCTTCTCTAACCTCTCTTTCATGTCAAGATCAAAGACTCCCTAGGGCACTGATCTTTTCTGCATCTTGACACACTTTCTCGAGTGAAAGAACTGTTATTTCAGCTATGGCTTGTGTAGTTGTGCTACACTAGACCCTGACAAAAGTTGCCTTTTGCATTAAACATGTCAGCATCTTTGCAGCTTTCGTGTTATTTATGTTGTAAATTAAGAGATAGAGTAGATAGCTGCGCAAAGTCTTGATTATTGCAATAACTTTCCTTCTCCCAGCACACACCACAGCATTTACCCATCTGCCTAAACAAGTTTCACATCTTGAAAAATTAATATTTCATCGTCTTCCTCCACATCATGTCTGTGCAGGTGCTTGGATCTCGTTCTTGCAGAAAACCATCCTTTCCAGGAGAGGCAATGGAACAACTTAAAGGGCTGCAACCTCCCAATTAATCTCATCTGGTTGTTGGGTTCCTGCTTGCTGCTGTGATCTAAGGACTAGAAAGCCCATCATGGCCACCTCACAAGGTAGCAGGATCCCATCCCAAATACTGAACTAATTTTTGAGGAAGTCAGGTGCATAAACAGACAGTAAGAGTATCTCTGTTGACTGTCTGTGACCTTCGCTGTCACTTAGCTCCTGAATGTCCCCGCTAGATCTCTTATTTTATTGCTTTTTTACCTGTATGGCCAGTAACACAAACTTCTACCACAATCCTCTCAGGCTTTGTTGATCTATCAGATGTGTTAATCAAAGCACAGTTTTATTACAGAGACAGGATTAAAAAGAAAAAAAGCAAATTACTAGTAACAAAAACCGGCATCATTAATTATGCCACTAAAGTACTACAGAGATCTTTATAGGACTTCATGGAGGTGAGGTTGTGAGTCTTTAAGGACTAAGTGGTATTTTACATGTTTTTAGGCCATCCTACAGAGCTGGAAAACCAGATCAGCTTTTGGGACACAAGCCATGATGTATTATATCCTACATCAGCTGTAGGTCTGGTCACTTCAGGTTGAGTACCGCAGAAGACACTGTCCCGATGGCTTACCCCTAGATGGCACTGCTTGGCAGCCTGGCTCCAGCTCCCATCCTTTTCCTTGGCTTTGCAGCCAAGGTTTCAACTTCCCTCAAGGCTGGGTGGAGAATAGGACAATGAGATGAAAGAATTAAATTTCTGCCACTCTTGGCTGAAGTGGGAAATATTCCCTTGATTGATACTTCCAAGTAAAAGAGGAAATAAGTTTTCAATCAATGTGTTATAAGGCATCAGGATGGTGTCTTTTTTTTTTGTGCATGAAGTAGATATTTGTTCTGACAGGGCTTCCTGCTGTTAGAACTAATTTTCTAGAGGCATCAAGATGGGAAGGTGCATTGTTATAAACTTCTGATGTATTTGATTCTACTGCAACTGTAGGGAACAGTGGTTGATGTGACACATTTTTCCAAGTTACCCACCTTTCCCTTATTAACTTGGTACAGCTTGCAGTTTGCTTTTGTGTGCTTTAAATTATTTATCAATATTCTAGGGAATTTTGCACAAGATCAGAAATTCCGTGTGAAACCTGATAGTAAAGCTATATCTGAATATTTAAGGTGGTTGGATTTGTTTTAACTAGATGGATTTCTCGTGATATGATCACGGTTCTTCAAGCCCACATGAGTAGGTGGATCAGGCTTTGAAGTCTAACAGTAATCCTAAGCAATTTTCCATTTTCAAATTTCTGTAATTATTTCAGGCTTAATTTTTTTACTTGTGCATTTACAGAGAAAAGGCAGCAAAAGAGCAAAATACCTCTTTTTTTAAGGTCTAACACCAGGTATTACCCAGCTACCAGTAATACTTACTATAATCCTTTCCCAGCCTATCCCTAGGTTTCCTTTTTAGCCCACAGAATACATTTGTGAGAGTACATATGGGCACATGTGATTGCATCCTTTGTACCTTGCAGAAGATGGTCAGTCATTCCTCCTCATGGTTACAAATAGTAGTATGAGGGCCACTATGCTTACACTCTTAAAAATAATAATAAAAAAACGCTCTGATTTTTCTCAGAGGATGCATCAGTCTGGGCTGACTGGCTGTTTCAGAGGTAGTGCTGAGTCAACTTGCTCTGCCAGCCATTTACCTTTCTCTATTACCTCAGCCTGCCACAGTCCACTTTAAAAGGACTTCTACTATTATTTTGTTTATATCAAAAGGGTAGTAGATTGCATGTCAATTGAAAGAATTCCACCCTTTTTGAGCTCTTCTCACACAAGTTTTGATCACTAAACACAGGCAAAAGGGCACCCAGGCAGCCTCCTGAGCCCAGTCAATGAAATACTGAAGAGCCCACAGAGGCCCATGTGTCTACACCAACCAATGTAATTATTAATGAATGGATAAAAATAGATTGTTTAAAGTGTCCTATCATCAAACTGTGAAAATCCAAATCTGCATTTAAACCATTTGGGCAGCACTCTCTGATTTTAATTCAGTTCAAACAGCTCAGACATACCATGACAGGAAAGAGCTAGGAAAACTTTTGTGTTGATATTGATAAATGCACAGATTCTCACATCTTCCAAAATACAGCTCTATTCCTCTTCTATCGACCTACTTGGTAATCTTTCACACTTGGCAATCTTTTTCAACCTTCATTATAGAAGTTCAATGCGGTTCCAAATATAGACCTGTAACACTTGGGTATGGGCTGGAGTTCTTCCATGATCTTCTTTGGCAACGAACTGCAAGTTAAAGGATTATAAGGCTTAGTAAATAAAGCAGCAGTCTTTCACCTGCAAGACAGATTTCTTAGTTTAACCTTGATATATGTGATGACTTTGGTTTTAGTATGTTTTCAAGCAGATATGAATTCATGTAACCTGAAACTGTTGTACTACATCCTGGATAAAGGGAGAAGCTTGGTTCTGGAGCCTGAAAATGCAGGCCAAGATTTAAAACAACACACACTCTTAAAGAATAGATCTATACATGTAGGACAGGGTTCACACAGGCACTGAGGTGTACTTCAGATACACCTTCAAAGGAAGGTATGTTATTTATGCATATCAAAGATTAATTTTAAGTAATCAGGAAATGTTTTTAAGCTCTGAGCACTGCTTTCTCAGAAACTCCTTGCCCAGTGTTGCACTGAGATACTTGAGTACCTCCCTGTTATACCTCAGGGATGGCATCCACTACTCAGTACCTCAGGTGCTGCCATCCCAGTCTTAGAATCACATAACCTCTAAGTTACAGGGGTGTAAGCACCTAGAGATTTGTTTGTGAATCTTAGTCTTAGTGTCTTCAACTGCATCTGGATTGAATGACACAATTTTGAGGTCATGATCTTTGCCCACAGGACTATTCATATGCTGAATTTCTCTTGAGTCTGTGACCTGGAAGAGAGGAGGTTGATGACTGCTACCAGGTGGGTTTCTAGCCTAAGGAATGAGCATCACACAACCAGCATTGTACCAGAGTGTACCCACCTTTTTATTGTTTGGTTGGTTTTGTTCGGTACGTGTTAAAAGGTGTTAAAAAGAGTGGACTAATTCTGAGATTTCCAATTAAAGGTATAAAAATGTGATAGTAATTGTAATTCTCACATCTAGTAATGAGTGTAGTGTGTTACGGTAACTCTTCAGGTAATACCTTTTTACTTGGCCATCAAATACCCCCAGAGCAGTACAGGAGAACAGCAACAGTATCGTGATCACGGGACAAGGAACTGCTTTTCTGTGACAGAGACAGAGCTACAGTTCTCATGCTAAACACCATGGACTAGCTTGCTCATGTGAAAAACTGTTGTCAGCATTGTTTGGGGAAGACAGTGAAGCCTCCCAGCTGTGGCAGTGGTATGCACCCTGCCTGGTGCTACTGGAGATGGACCTTACTCTCAGAAGTAAATGGCTCATTTTGTCTTCTGCACATCAATTTCAACCAGCGCCATAGCATCCCTGAAGGAGAATTAACCTGAATATTATTTTTGTCAGCCTCTCCCATTTTGCCTTCAAAATTAAATCTACTTGCTGAATAAGACAGAATGTAAAGTTGTTTAATGTTGTTCAAAAGCAGACAGCTTTTGTTTTGTGTGTGTGAATTTGGCGGAGCTTTGACAACATAATTTTGTAAGTTATCTACTTAATATTTTGGTGGCTCAAGGACATGATATATGAATTTATGGCAATTTATATTTCACTAATTTGAATATTTTTAGAGCTTGTGTTTAATAACACCTTGTTAGCCACAGGTCTACTGTTTGAGAGAAAAAATTTAATTTTTTGTTAAGTCCTCTCCCTGTTCCACAGTCATCTCCAGGCCTCCTAAAGTAATCCAAAGTATATCCAGAAGTGAAATGCAATAGGTCAGTAAGTGAGCACTCAGATGTACTTCAGCTTACAGGGCTGACGCAGTGCCATCCATCCAGCTGCTCTGTGCCAAGTTCCTCCTGCTGGGAGCCCACCCGCACAGCTCGCTGCCAGCTGTGGCACTTTCTTCCCACAGGTGCTGCAAAGTCTAATCCAAGTGTGTCCGAGGCCTCCGCAAGCAGCTTGACCTCTGGTCTGAAGCTTTAAATAAAGCTGGAATAGTTCCTTTAAAGAGGAGAAAGGAAACAGAGAAGAAAATAGAATTCAATGGAGTTTTTCAGAAATTATGATAATGCAGCAAAGAGTAACTTCCAAAGTAAGATGCTGTTAAGAGGCATTGGTAAGATGGCACTTGTGGATAACTTTGTGTCTAGTTATCCATCAGACTTGCAGTAGGCCCAGAATAAAGAATCTGACAGAATTATACTTTAATGGCTAATATTTAATAACTCGTTTCTATCTGGCATCTGCAGAATGCTTATGGGGATAATAGCTGTTTAACAGAACTGCTGACAGTAGTCAAAAATAAAATAAAGGCAGGCAGAGAACCAGAGGCAGAGAAAATATTTCTATGGGTTTGTGTTGTGTTTTAAAGAACACGAAATTGCAGAAATATTTTCATGTTTTCTCTTAGGACTGCTCCTGTGCTAATGTCAAATCCAGGCTGAGGAGGTATTTCAGAAAGTTCTGGTTGGCCCACACCAAAGTCATCCTGACAGCTGGGGCAAACATCAATGGCCTCAGAGCATTCTGTTGCTGGTTAATTCATTAATATAGATACAGCCTTCGTGCCAGTTCCCTCCTCTCGTCAAAACAACATAAGGGAAAGACCTGATGCTGGGTTTACCATAATAGGATTAAAGAAAGCTCCTCTCGGAGACAGTGCAACAGAAAAAGCTTCTGTGTGAGCTTCTGCTTGCCTGATATTACTACCTCAATTTGCAGCCCTCTTCTAATATTAGGAAATTTTTAGGTGTCATGGGGCAGCAGTTTCTGCCAGGAACACAGTGAGAGAGGCAGCCCTGCTTTCAGCTTCTCTTACAGCTTCATTTTGCTCCACTATGAGGGGTACTAATTTGCATAAACTTTCCATGGGACCCATGATGGGAGAAATGTCCTTACATCCTCTATAGCTTTCTTGGTCTCCAAAGACCCCTTCCATGCCTCCACCACCTTCTCCTCCCCACATTTGCATCCCCATCCATCACAGAAGAAGCTTGCTAATCTACTTACGGGCACAGAGGCTGCACAAATGAACACCAGCACAGGACACACCATGGAAAAATATTATCCTCCATCACAGAAGTGTCCAGGACCAGCTTCGCACGGAGACACTCAAGAAACAGTAACAATGGCAATTTTTTTTTTTCTTGCTAAACTTTTCAGTAAATTAATCCAGAATCTTTCAGGTCTTCCAGGTCATCCAGAATCATCAAGGCCTTCAAATTCAGAACTTTTGGTCCCAGAAATTAGAATTCTACAAAAATACTGTTCCTGTTTTTAAAACTAACACCTTGTGAGATATCAAGAACACTAAACCAATTACTGCATTTTCTTTTATAAATCATTTGAACCTTCACTGTTTAGCTTTAAAACCCCTGAAATTCTTATTTAAGACTTGCAAGGTCTCTGGTAAATCAGCCTCTAACAAACAATCAAAAGTAAAGGAAGTTTGTCTGTATTTATCAGTATTTCCCTGAACAGTTTTGTGGAAAAGTTTGTTGTTTATAACTCACAGTTCAAGCTATGTGAGCATCTGGGCACTACCTCTTTCACATCTCTTTTGAGTGGCCAGGGGAATACTCAGGGCTTGGGGACATGTGGAAGGGTCATGGCTCAAACCATTTATCCCTCAAGGAACTGCTGTGAGCCTGCCTTCAAGTCTTTGAGTCTGTCAGATGCCTGATACAGGCAGTACAGCAGCTGACCCCGGCTTCGGTGTGCTTGTCAGTGAGTATTTTCAGGTATTAATTCTTAAGACCTGTGGGATTAGAAGGATAGTTTTCACATCTTCTTGAAGGAAGATATAAGGGGATAGTGTAGGCAATATCCAGGGTTTCATTTCAAACTATTTTGCTTGTAAAGTTGCGTTACCTTTTTGAGAGAGGTACAGCTCAATGCAGAATTTTTTGCCTTCAATAAAAAATTATCTGCCTATAAGCTCAAGGTAAGTGTTGTATGTATCATACATGTCAGATTTGAAATATCTTTTGTGCAACGTGTTTACATACATGTACGAATTTCCTATAAATACTCACAAGCCAGATGTATTCAATGAACATGCAAGAGTACAGATGAACTCTTTAGAAAATTCCACTCATCTCTCATGAAAGAGAGACTTTTTTTTTTTTTATAAAAATTCTGAAATACTTTTTAATGCTCTCATGGCAAGAGGCAGAGAATCAGTACTTTGCTGGTGATAATTTTGTAAGTCTATTTGTTCATGGCTATTTATACACTTCTGCTAAACAGAGCTATACAGAGCTAAGCAACCAAAAGCTACACCACTGTGTTATGCTGCGGTCTTTCAGACAGTCAGAGTCAAATTCTAGTTCACATCATAAAAATAGTGCCAGCAAGGATTGCATAACCCTGTAATCTGCAGCCACTATACCAACCTGTGCTGGCACCTGTGCAGCGGAGCTTTACCTGCTTCAGACATAATCCGGAAACACACGCTAGGTGGGGGATTTGCAGTTGCCAGGTCACTGAGGGATCTCTTGCTTTTCCTGCCTTGGAAAGTCATCAATCTAATGAGTAACTCCACCTGCTCTTCTCATGACTGTTCCCAGAGGAAGATGCGTGGCAGTGGCTGCAGCAATTGCAGCAAGTTGGTGGTCACCAAAATGTTCCCTCAGAGAAGTGTAAACCCCACAGAATCTTCTTTTTCAAGGGGTTTGTGTGCCCCAAGTAACTGTAGATTAGTATGAATTTAGGTGAAATCTCATGTTTATGAGAAAAGGCAGAGGGGACACAGTTCTCCAAGGAATTTCTGGGGAAACAGACCCTCACCACAGCTGCCGGTGTCTCAGATGCCCCAGCACTGCTCACAGCACAGTAGAAGGGTACAAATTTTGATTCCCTCCCATCATTTGCCACCTCACGATAGGTACCCTGGGTGGGAGGCATGACACTCTGGGAGCCAGAGAGTGATGGTCTTATTTGTCCCTTCTGCAGCTGCTCTACACAGTGCAGATAGTTACACATTTTGAAGAATAAGGGCCACCAAGACAGTAACCTCTATCAAGGGAGGTGTAGCATCTAGCGGGGAAACTGATGGCTCTTAGGCATTGCTTCAGCAGGAGGGAAGCATGAACTTTGGGCAGTCACTGAAACCGGGCTAGAGCTCAGTATGGTTTTATTCCTGAATACTTCTGAAAGACCAGCTTTATATACATATGCAGATGTTTTATTATTGTAGTCATGTTAAAAATAATTATTCTACTTTATTAAATAAAACAAAAGAAAATAATTTTTAATAGTTGAAAAAGAGCAGAAGATATTGCTCTTTGTGAGAGCACTTGGCATGACTGTACTGCTTCCATTTGTAAAGCCAGTGTATTTATAGAAGCCTAAGACGAAATAGAAAGTTAAGTCCAGGACTGATTCCTTGATCTGAACTTTGAAACTGAGGTCAGAAAATTGCAGTGTCAGTCATGGGGGATGTCTGAGCAGGTGATGAACAGCAGCACTCACACAGATCTCCTCTTCAGAGGTAAGTTGTTCTCAGTCCTCAAAATCTCACAGACTGCTGAGCTCTCCCATCACCAAACTTTTAATTGAAAATGTGATAAGCTACTCCCTCTCTGTTGGAAGCTACCAGCACTTAGGAGATCACTTGGGTAGAGCACCTGTCTCTGGGGATCACTGCACACTGTGTGAGGCTTTCCTTGAGTGAGAGCCACAGTTAATGATATGGCCCCTCTTCCTGCAAACAGCGAATGCCTGCAAATGAGGATAAAGGAATGAATGACCTGTGGCTTGGCAGAAATTAACTACTCAATCACAGGATAAAAACTGAGGCCAGTGTAATGAGGGGAATAAAAATAAATCTTGGCAATAACTTCCATGTTGCAGTCTGTGGCTGAGACTTTCAGATCCATCAAGAGTTTTAATCATCATACAGAATGGTGACATTTATGGATCTGAAAAAATTGTCCATGGCTGAGAAAAGAAGTAAACTGATTATGGTCCAGGATTGATTTTGGGCTGGGGATGTTTATGAATAGATAATGTGGGTATTCAGAAGGCCTGACATAATTCTTTTTCTTTTAAAAAATCAGTGACTTTAGCAGAAGTTTTAGAAAGCTAACAGATATAAGTCTTGATAAGTCTTCTACAGAAACATTTTTAAAAGAAAGAAGGGAAGATTTAGTGGCAGGTGTTCTTCAATCTTCATATTTAATGAGGAGCAGGAATGTTAAGCAGCAAATATTGGCATGAAGGGATTAGGGCAGCAGCTGTTTAAATACAATAGACTGGATATAGTCAAAATAGTGATGCACTATTAACCAAACGCTGCTATATTTCTAAAAGGAACAATATGCACAAGTGTGTGTTACTACTCCTGTGTAAAAACATTCTTAGATAACTTTTCACTGGACACCTGGAATAACAGCATGTGAAGTCACCTGACATCCAGTCAGTGCTAGACCCACTGATTAGCCTGCTCCCAGAAACCCTGCATGGATTTTACTGTTTTTCATTACAGAAACCTTGCCACGACCTTTTCTGATATGTGTCCTCTACAGTTTAAGTCACTGCACACACCTTAAAACACAAGAATACCTGATCTGAGTTCAGACAGGGAGTGTCTGCCCGGGTTCTAAGTACTGGTTATTTACTGAGTATAAGAAGAGGACAAGCAATTTTTCTTTTGTTACCTTCTCTGCTCATGGAAAGCAGCAGATTAGAGACTTCCCGAGCAAGACGTGGCACCTGCATCTTTTGGAGCTTTATGGGACATTTTTTTCTATTTTCATATAATCTGTTGTCAAACTTATTTGTACTTTTGTATCTAAGATATTTTTTGGCAATGAATTTACTTAATGCACAGTTGACAAAGTTTGACATTCCTGTTTTGAACCTGTTGCAGACTAATTACATTTAGTGTGTTCTGGTTTAAGTTCATGTTGCTTGAAAGGCATGCCACAACTCTGATCATTCTCCTTCCTCATCCGTGACTGTATCTTAGAGGTGAGATAAACAAAACCCCGCTATGCAGGAATGTGATCAAGTTTTTTGTTACTATAATGACATTTAAAAGCTAGATCTCCATGTCTTGCCTGATAGTACTTAACTTTGTGTTTTCATTTTAAATTATAGGGAATACTGAGATGACATTTTTATAAAACAACCCACAATAAATCTAAGATCCATCTTTTGACTGAGTAATTGATGTCAGACATCTTTTGTAAGTACATTTCTTTGCAGCTGTCAACAGTTGTTCAGTTCAATATAATCTGCACCTCTTTGTGATCAATTTTATTTAAACAACTCTGAATAATTTTGTAAAGTCAGAAAACTTACATATATTTATATCTTGAGATCAGTTTATATAACCTCTTTTCTAGCTTATGTATGAGAGAATACCCATCAATAGAAGTCCCAACACAGTATTTTTTAAACCCATCATTTCTTCCTGTCCTCTTTTTTATCTTCTGGGAAGCTATTACTTTTGCTGGGGGCCTTCCCTTTTACCCCGTAGCAACCTACTTTCTCTAAAACCTTTTTGGATAAGCATATAATCAAAAGCCTTTCTGAAATCCAAGCCTGGTAAATAAACCACCTTAATATTGATAAGCAATAGTTTAATGAGTTTTCCAGGTCCTGAAACGGACTTGAGACCCATTACATCTTCCTGCAAAAACTATGTTAATTCTGCCCTATTAAATCATATTAAATAATGTATACTGCTAGTAATGTTATTTTTTACCCTTTCTACTAATCTCCCCAGTTCAAAAATACAACTTCCCAGTCCATAATTTCTAAGGTTCCCCAGGAGTTCTTATTAAAAACTAGCCTTGTATGCGCTATCTTCCTTTCCTTTTGTACTGAGGCTAATTTAAGTAGTAGGTTACCACCACAACTGAGAGCATGAACATTTCAAATCTGAATCATCTGAGACCCACCGGGCAAATGCTATCAGCTCTGGCAGTGGTCTATTGATCTTTTTAAAATTGTCTTGAAACATCTTTTGCTGGCAGTTCTGACCGAGATGGCTCCCCTACTCCTTCTCCTGTAAACAAAGGCTGTGGGAGTAAGACCAGACTCAGGCTCTGACAAATTGACTGCTGGTGGAAATATTGCACTTAGCTTTTCTGCTGCTTCTTTATCTTCCTTGAGCAATCCTTTTGCAATTCAGCTATCTTTTGATCCTACAAGTGTTCTAAAAGTTATGCCATTTCTCATACGGCTGGAAAAGGTTTGTTACTAACATTCATATAACAAATCGAAAAACTGGCTGTTTGCTGAATTCGTTCTGACCTGTCTTGAAGTATTTTTACATTCAGCATGCCAGAGTATGAGATTCCTCTAGTTTGGAGATTGTTTCCACATTCCTTACCCTAAGAAGTATCTTTTCTCTACTGTACGACCACAGCCTCTCATGACGCTTTAAACTTTGGTTGGATAGGAGTATATATGTGAGCTTCTAATCTGATGCTTTATGTAATCTCCCTGCCACCTATAATTGTTTTATTCTCTTACCGGGACTTTTTCATTTCCTTTGATGAAAATATATCATCTTCATGCAGTTCCCAATTTTGAAGCTAAGAGATACTGGAGTGTGGGGCTAGCAGTTTTTTTCCCGTCTTTTGGGAGCTTTCCTCAGTTCTACATGGCTTCTGGGTATAAGTATATTGAAGTCAGCATTACAAGATAGTTGTTTAATAATGCTTCAGACTAGGACCCATGAGATGTTCCCATGAGGACTACATCAAATCATGCTTCTCTGTTTATGAGTTTTCTAACCAGCTACTCCAAGAGATAGTAACTTTAAAATACCTTCTATGTCCAAAAATGTAGCTTCTGTATAATGTCCCATCAGGGACAACAATGCAGAAGGAAGTGGGGAGGAATGGGACCTGTCTTTATTAGAATGTTTTCTGCCTTTTTTGGATTCTCCATTAGCTCCCTTAGCAGTCACAATCCAGATGGTCTCTGCCCTGGGTGATTACAGGACATTTTCATACTGTCGGTCTGAAATTGCAATTGCTGGGGATCTTTTGCAATTATCATGAATATAAAGAATGTTGTGCATGGATCAAACTCATTAATTTCCCTCCAGAATTTCCTTAATGTGAAGCATCCCACCTGTGCTGGAACAATCCATTTTTAAATTCCTATTCTCTCATGCAATTTATATACTCTTATTTCAATTCTCCAAGATTATCTTTCTTCTGTTGGGTTTCTGCAGTGCCTATGTACTAATAGCCACATATCCTTGATATCTCTTTGAGTTGGTATATAGACCCCCTTTGTACACAGACTTGTTTGTGCATTTTAACAAGCTTGGGTCTGCTCAGTGGATCACAGTGTTCTTTGGAGCTGGGATACGCCAGCAGCAGGTCTTTAATAATTTCTCCCAGTAGATAGTTCAGTGTCAGTGATATTCCCCACTGCACATGCAGAAATGCCTGCTCAAGTATACGGATAATAGCTTTCCTTTAAATGAAAAGAAAAAACACACCCTTGTGCACTCAGCATATACCCAGTTCCAAATGCTTTCTGTCCTGCGTGACAAAAGATAGTCTGCTCCCTCAGCTGCTAATCTGTGTCATTCTTCACATCTGCACCACTGTGTCTTTTAAAACCGCGTTTCAAGAAAATCAAATTTAGTCAAAACATTCAGGGGAGAAGGTGGCAGTACTGTATCCCAACAAAAGAAAGGAACAAGCACAAAACACAGCATAGGAAGCAGGAAGTGGGTTTTTGAATTCAAGAGAGAAAGTTTTCTCAAATGGTTAGATACAGAATTATTGGCATAAGAGATATTAATACCCTCTTGATAGGTGTGAGATAGAAGGACGAGCAAGGGTGGGAGAAGAAAGTGAGAGCTAATATACAGTTGTAGTTATTTGAGATGTAGAAATGTCATCCCAGCATGGTGAAGCATGGGGAACTGCAGAAGGTCCCAGAAGCAGCATCAGGAATAACACCAGTGCTACTAAAAGAACGAAGGACTTCAAAAAGTTTATTTTTAGAAAGGAAGAAGTAGATAACAAGGAAACCACTGAAGTAAATATTTACTTCTGTCTTCTTTATTTTTATTAGTTTAATCCACTAGAAAGAATGGCATGAGAAACATGACTTTGACGTTAGAAGGTACCCAACTACTCCATGAAAACAGGAATGACCAAAGCATATAAGAAAGATTGTTTCACAGAGATCATGTGAAAGATACTGGCTGTTTGGTGGAGGGAAGAGCTTCCAGTAGGAGGTATAAAAGAGAAGAATCATGGAAAGACATGGAAGGTGCAGTCTCTACTCTCTTGAAGATGGGAAGGAAATATGAGAAGAGTTGTACATAGATGTGAAATTAAAGGGTGGACTTTAGTACATGTCAGATTTGAACCTGATGTGGAATGAGAAGACATTATCGGAGATATCTCAGAACGAAAATAGTTTACTCTGAGTGGATACAGGGTGGTGGTTCGTAGTGTTTGGGAGGAAGCTATGCTCAGCTGCTTGCTAGAAAACAGAGCTGTGCTCATGATGATGCACAGCCATTTGGGGGAGTGGCTGCAACCATGGGTATGGGCATAACGAGGATGTAGGAGGAAAAGAAGCACCTATGTTTTCTGATGGAATACAGTATACATCTATACATCCCTTTACACATATTTACATATTGCTACGTGCTTCTGTGTTGCAACTCCGGTAGAAGCCTGGACCTCCAGGCCACCAGCAAAAGGCTTGGTGGTGATGAAGGGGGAGCTCTTGTCATGGCCACCTTTTAGCATGCACAGCAAATGTGTCTGAAAGAGAGACTTCACCTTGAATGGGTACTTTCACCCCATTTCATTCCCTACCACAGTTTTCCAGGGATGTCCTGGTCAGCTGTTGGGCTGACATGAACTCAGTGACTTGCTGGGGGCCAGCAGTGCCTTGCCCCTCACTGGCCCCTGCAGAGGTTGAGCAAGTGGGGCTGTCAGACTCTGCCACAAACAGCCAATCGAGAATGGAACAAGCTTGCACCTCCATGAGTGGAGGTGAGAAATCAGCCAGGGGAAATACGAAGTTAATGAACTAGTTTTTCCCGAGCAGGGTTCAAAACCAACAAAATGGTCCAAAACTGCACCCTGCAATGGATGCTGTCTATTATTTAAGAGATGTATAAATCTCTGCTATGTGTCTCACAAAGGAAGACAAGGCATTTTTTTCCTCACTGGTAATTATATTCCAGCCTGTAATTTTGTTTAATCTACATAATACTAGTTTTGTGAATTTTATACATGTAGCAAAAACCTAAAGATATGCCAGTGTCTTTTTGTATATTACTGACACTCTACGTTTGAGTGGATAAAACAAAGGTAATGCTTGGAAGCCTCTTAAGTAATGTATGTTTATTTTTAGGTATATTTTTATCTAAAGAAAAGTTCATTTTCAAGGCAGAAAATGATTGTTTTGCAAACATCTGCTTAAAAATGCCAACAGCCTGTGTCTAAAGGCTTGATAAAAATGATGAAACTTACAGGTCTAACTCAGATATATTTTCTAATATGCCAAAACTGTCGATCTCCTACAGATTTAATGCCAGAACTTAATAATTTTTTAATACCACAAAGTTCACTGAAGGGCACTGACCACTCCAGAATCCCACCACTATGACAGGGTGCATCTTCCAGGAGAACCTGTGTGCCGACAAATGAAAGGGAGACTGATCCTGACAGAAAGGGACAAATCAAGGAAGAACACTGCGTCTAGACAATGCAAGACCAGAAAAACAAAACCCCAAACAACAGCAACCAAGAAACCCACCACTAACAAAATCTACTGAAAATCAATTACTAGCTGCTGGATTGTGAAAGCTGAAGTTAGAGAAACAACTGACTTGTCTCATATTCGTGCAAAAATATTAGCTGACCTATCAGCACTGAGGAAAGAAAACACAATAAAACCCTCTTATCTTACTCATTTCCACTGAGAGCTGTCTGGTTAGGGGTGACAAATAGTCAGTAGAGTTTGTCTAACATCATTGTTAGGAATTAGAAGTAGGAAGCTGCCTGTTAATGCCATCATTTTATTTTATAATATAAAGATGGAGGCTGAAAGGAAGAATGTTCTTGTCAAAAAAACCCCAGCTCATATAATGCCTGCTATGGTTATATTTTTTGTCTGCTCTTGAGTCAGAGGGAGCCTGTTACATCCCTTTACACAATTCTGCTGCCATGCAACCGTTTTCAGAAGAAGATCTGATATTGTAAGATTTTAACTAACAAAGGCAGTAGGAGTTTGACATAATAAAAGTCTAGTTGTAATTTTCCACTGTACTCATAGTTAGTACTCACTGGATTTGAACGTGCTGGTTCTCTTTCACTGAAAACAGCTCAGAATATTTCATTTCAGTTTCTCCGTCTGAAATCTGTCTAATGGGAAGGATTTATTTCTGGATCAATATTTTGTTTAGTCTTTTTTATAAGCACATAATGCATGCAAATAAGAAAAGAAAAACTTTGAATGTTACATCAAATAGTCTGGATATAAAAAGTAAATATCACCAACATTCTGTTTTGACTTTAGAATTCGGAATGAATTATTATTTTGTTAAAAAAGCACTTCTGTCTGCAAACCAGGCTCGTGTGAGGTATGGCCTCGGTGAACCATGGTGACATACATCATCAATGACAGCAGAGGAGATATGTAAGGGAAAATTTTTGTCCAGCCAGCACTATATAAAATCTTTTTTGGTGAAGGTCGTAATCACTGTCAGGTGAGGAGAACCCCCCTGTGAGCAAGCACTGCAGGGAAGTCTCTGGGAAGTGGGATCAATGCCTTCTTCTACAGCAGCTACTAATGAGTACCCCTTAACAAATCACTTACCTTCTCTTGTCTCTGCCTTCCTCCACTACAAAATAAAGATGACAACATTTCCATATTTCACAGAAATGTTCTGAAGTTTAGAACAGTAAAAAGCTGAGATATCCCAGCCCCTTTACAATAGGCCATGTGAGTGCATAAGATAGATGCTACAGCAAACAATATTTTCAGCCCTTTGAGTTACCATTGTGCTAACAATAAGACAGCTGACCTCCTCAACAGCAGGAGAGACAGCACTATCAGGAAATCTGTTGTTTCCCTGCTGTAACAAGAATACAAATCTCTCAAATCAGAGTATGTTCAGGCTGGGTTTGAAACTGAAACGCCACATAGCAGCATCTGAGGTGAAACACAGGAGGTTCCCTCTTGAGCATTAAGAAGTACTTTTTTACTGTCAGGGTGACTGAGCACTGGCACAGGTTGTTCAGAGAGCCTGTGGAGTCTCCATCCTTGGAGTTAATCAAAAGTTATCTGCACATGCTCCTGCACAAACAGCTTTGGGTGGCCCTGCTTGAGCAGGAGTGTTGGGCCAGATGACTCCTGATGTCCTTGCCAATCTCAGCCATTTCAGAATTCTGTGAGATTTCTGTAGCAGATGTCAGATGCAGAAAAGATAGCAGCAGATTTCCAGCACTCTTCAGTTAATGCACTTAACTGATGTAAAAACCGTATGTAGTTTTCCTTCAGGCAAAAATCATCTGGGGAGATGTGGTGTGGTATTGGCAGGAGAATTCTAGGAGTTCTGATATACAAGGTGGGATTTTAAAAGGTTGTTCTACATTTACTAAGAAAGAGACATGTGAACTTAACTGGGATATACAGATTTAGGAGGCTTTATGACTCTTCAGCAATCACTGTGCTCTAAAAGCAGGTGAACATTTCATACCCTTAGGAACTGTACTACTGGTCTCATTATCATTGCAAAGCTGATCATCATTTCCATCTATCCGAAGACAAACCTTTTCTAGGAAAAAACCAATATTTCTGTAACCTAAATGATTTAGAATACTGAGAAAAGGTTTTTCTAGGGTTTATTTTCCTTGAAAACTTTCTGTTATCATTGCAAGTTTCAGAATGTATTGTCTTGTAAGTAGGTGAAGAGATATATGCTCATATGGAAAGTAAAAGAGAGCTCTTTCTGCTCCTGAAAATGTCCTGTGCACTACATCCCCAGAAAGAGGAATGGGCGCCTGCCCACACACAGGTAATATTTCCAAATATATCCATGAAGTTGTGCTGACCAGCTTAAAAGAGAGGAATTTATTATTCCCATGTGTGTAGAAAGGGATTTCTCCAGGTCGTGGGGAAGGTGTTTTGTGTCCTGCAACATGAGAAAAGTTGTGGCACTGTGTCCTGGCATGGATAACCTCACCATGAGAAGCCTTTGAGGAGAGGTCTGATGCGAGAGCTCAGGTTCGCCAAAATTGTGTCTTGGTTTAGTGGCTTAGGATACTGAGCCCTACTGAAAGGCAATGTACTCGAGCTCTTAAATTGATGATGTTCTACTGCCCTGCTCTGCAGAGAACAGATTGCTCAGTACAGTCTTTTGATGTTAGTTCTGCTTACTAACATACACTGCAACCTCACATCATAATTAAAGAGTCTATTTTTATTGTTAAAAGACATTTGAAAATAGTCAGCGCCAGATCAGATGCAAGGACTTCCTGGACTGCAAATGGACAGCAATATCCTACTTTGACTTTGTTTTTTGTAATCTTAGCATTCATACAGAACAGGTTGCTCTTACATTTGGTGACTGTCCAGGGGCCAGGCTTTCTATAAATATAACACACCTAATTCATAACCGTGCAGCTAATATGTACTTGTTATCTAGGGGATGGAATTTACGCACCTAACTCTTTGTAACACTAATTGCTCTGTTGTAGGTTGCAAGACTAGTCCTCTGTGCATAGGGGAGAAAAAAGCTTTCTTGCTACCTGCAAATCAGTAGAATGCAAGATTAAATTTATGCAGAGAAAAATTCTTTCTTGATCTTATAGGGCTAAAATATAACCTCAAGGCTCAGTTTGAAGAGAAGGTAATGTAGAACAATATGTCCCAGAGGAAGCACTGTGAGGCATTCTGCTTCTTGGAAATGCTTGGAAGCATTTCAATGCCTCAGTGTCTCACTATACGAGAAGAGTATACCTGCACAAAAAAGGTAGACAGCCCATGTCTCAGTACCCAGCATATTTGTTTGGTGACCTGGTAAATGTGATTAAGGAGAGCCTGTGTCCCCTCAGTTGCTATGGACATCTGGGGAATATCACCCATAGGGCATTATGGGACAGAACAGGAGTGGCGAGTACCTTTAACCTCTTTAACCTCAATTTCTTTGGTCAAAGGTTGACTTTTGCAAGACCCCTCAGGAATAGATAGAAAGTAGCCTCTCTCATTGCATCCTCACCCTTTCCATCCTCTCCTCTCCCCCTCTGCATCCCCATGTAACGACCAGGAAGACTTTGGCTCACAGGGATTCTCATGTATTCACTAACTTCTTAAAGAGGAGTGATAAAACAAGTGGCCCATCACACAGCAAAATCAGAATAATGGAGGTGACAGAAAGTATAACATAACCCACATTTCACTTGGACCCTTTTGGGACCCTTAGCCACCTTTGTTTCTTTCACATCACATCCACACACAGAGCTTTCTAGAGAGAGCAAAAGGGACAGTAAATAAAAAAGGCAAATTCTTCCTTCCTCCCTTTCTTTTAATTTCATACTCTGTTACAGTGACTCAAGAATTAAAGCCAAAATTCAAATTTTTTGTTTTGATTTTATCATACAAAAATCATAGATAATCTTAACCAATATAATTTTTTTGCAGGAAGTTAGAGAAGAAGATTTTAAGATGATTCAACATCCACTTCTCCGTTTAAGGAGTTACTGCAAGTCAATTAAAAGAATCAGTTAAAAATAGCTTTCCCTTGATAAAGGAGATATTTCTCTCATTAGGACACATCGCTACGTTCTATAACCTTACAGGGAAATAGCATTATCAGCTAAACTGTCCCGGTTTACTTTCTTTTGTCTAATTCTGTAACACCCACGTGTCTTACAGCGGAACCAGTTATGGTAGGTGGGGTGGAGTGTTTTACTAGTATTTGTCCTGGGACCTGATGTAGATGAAAATAAAGAAAATGTATCCAAACTCAGGGGAAATGAGCAAATTATCTGTTTAGGGAAAAAAAAAGGGGTTTTTGCAGTTTTAGGACAAAAATCAAAACAGCTTAATTTTGCAGAAGGAGGGAGAGAGACCATGCAAAGCAGCAGAATTTGGAGAAAGTTACTTGTATAAACCGGTATAATTACATGGAAACTTGGAGAGCTATGGCCCTCAATAGTGCTCCTTGAGCTACATCCCTAGAGAGGAGGCCTGCAGGCTTCTCAGAACAGGAGCCCTGCATTGAGAACCTCTCCAAGATGCATGGATGAAGCAGGGATATAGGCACACAGGCCTGTGAGAGCCTTTGCATCATCTGATCCACTTACCTGCTCCTGCAGACTACCAGTTTGTACCACTCTGTCCATCAGTTTATAAAATCCATTTTACAGCTAATCAAGCTGCTGGATCCTGCTGCTGGGTCTGAGATTTCTGTCCAGAAGTGCTGCACAGAGCAATGGCCAGGTGTGGTACCTGCTACTCTGCAGAGGTTTTCCCCTGTGCCCTTGTACAACTGCTGAGGGCTCTCTCCCGTTGGGCTGTGGATGGAGAAGATGCTCCTGCTCACAGAGTTATAGTTTGGGCTCAGTTATCAGGTTACCTGAAGCTGTAATGTATTTTTTGTAACAGTAAAATCTGCTAGTGAACTGATTTATTTTCCAGTAAAAATGCAGACAGTTTAGAGTGGGAGGTTTTCTCTGTGTTCAGATATTTCCTTTTAAAACTGAAATCAAATATTTCTTTCGTAAAATTTCAGTTTAGCAGGTAATGTAAAAACTCTCCTCATAGTAGCTTTGCTGCTTCTGCAGCAGAGAGAAGTTTGAAAGGTGCAAATTTCAGGAAGACATGCAACACTCAGAGGCTTTTTGAGAGAGCTTTGAGTCTTGTGGGAGCTTGACATCTTTTTCTTACAGTCTCAGAGCAAGCAATTACATTGAAATGAGCACGCATGAGAAGCCCAGAGCCCAGGGAAGCTGCTTTTGATGCCATGCTGCAATCACCTGTACCTGTTCCATCTGCAGTGCCTCACTGGGCAATGCCTTGCTCCACCCATCTCCATCACAAAATTTTTACCCATAATGTTTCAGGGGTTTCTCAGCCAAGCCCATCCTCCCTCTTAACTGGTGCGTGGCACACAGAGTGATCACTGCTGGTGGGAGAGAATGCAGCAAATGCCAAACTGAGATTTAAGTTTGCCATTCACAGAGGATCTCAGCCCTGTGCCAAAAAAACCCCAAGACCTTTCTGGTAACACCTAACACCGAGTTTATTATTCCTCAGGCTGCCCAGGCAGAGCTTGCATGCAGAGAGATGCTCCAAGATGGGCATGCAGAAGGAGCTCTCCGATTCTCTGCAGCAGCTCCTCCCAAGGTGCCCCCTTGTCCAGACTCTCTACAGACTACGGGATCTACTCCTGCACTATGCACACTGGGGTTACCTTTAGGAAAGGCTGTGGGGAAGTATGATCATCATCCAACAGAAGGGACTGGACTAGGAGCTGACCATGGAACCCTAAGGTCTGGCAGAACATTGCCATATTCCCAGGAACTCCCGTCAAAGTGTCTGCACACATTCTCACCCATGGCTGGCAGAGAGTTTTTAGATGTGTCACATAAACAAGATGACTCTTTGACACACACAGCTTTTCTGTCTTGGTCTGCACACATGGAGACCTTGCTGTAGAGCACAAGAAAAAGCATTATATTTCTGCCCATCAAACAACCAAGAGCAAGGAACCGCCTTTCCTCTTGTTACAGAATATTGCCGTGGTTTCATGGAAGAAAACAAATACATATTTCATCTTCTGAAAAATGTAATGAATTTTAATTTCCCCAGTTCCTCTTTATACAGTTCTTGTCAGGCACAGGAACACACTTATTTATTTCCTGTCTGTGTTTACAAAGTCTTGCAAAGAGTCATATAAGATTTTTGACACCTAGAATTATGATTCCAGGGCCAGGATGTTTTTCCCTGCTCCAGCAACACACAGCACCTGTAAAACTATCTTCAATTACCCTGCTTGTGGGGATTTCTCTTACATGAATCCACAGTTTGATAATTGTTCTGGATAGCAAAGCATGCTGATCCCCAAAGAATCAGTTCTTGCAGCCTCACCCAGGTGTGCTGTATCACTTAATTATGTTTCTCATAGGTTCTAGTGCTGAATATTGCAGCAGCTTTGTATCAGAATTTAGATTTTGAGGAATATCTGCAACTAACTGAATTCTCCTTCCAGCAGCAGCAGTCTGTGTGTCAGTTCACACAGTAGTTCACCAAGAAGCTTGTAACTTATTTCCAGGGCAATCCTTCTGGGTCAGCAGTTTGCAAACAGATGTTTAGACACAATTAAAATGTTTTATTTCCCCACAGGTGTGAGAGTAATAAACGAAAGAATCCCCGTACTCAAGATGTCTCTCCTTCAGAAATTCTTCATATTCCTTGGAATCTGTTCTGAGACACCTTCTTTAAATTTTAGTATGGGCATTTGCTTTTTAAATGTTTTAAAGAACCATTTCGTTCATGCATTCATTAAGTTAGATGAAATTTTGTCTCAGAAAGGTGGGGATTATGCCTGACAGAAAATCCATGAGTAAATAAATTCTTGCAAAGAATACAAGTTCAGATGCTGTTTCTGTAAATAAGGGAGCAAGGTCCAATTTTTTGAGGTTATTTGAATTATGAGTGAATTCAAGGAAATTAAGACCCCTGATGCTAAGAGCCATTTAAATAGAGGACTTTTGAAGAAATAGCTACAATGTCTGTTGCCTGTTTCCCACAATGTTCTAGTAACAGCAGATTCACTAAAATGCCTTTAAATTTTAAAGAGTGAGGTATTAAAATGAATAAAACACTACAGAATCCCAGGTGTCCAACTAAGATTCTCTGCAGCAGAAAAACACCCAAACAGAGCTGATTTTTTCATATCTTTGATGTAAGAGAAGGCATAATGAGCTCAACAGTATTAGTTTCTAAGGAGACGCATGCAGAAATTAGCTCCATTTTGCTTAATAAACTGTTAAACAAAAATGGTTTTGATGTTAGACTTGGTGAAGATGAGATCTTAAATATTTTTATTCATCTGCTCTCTGGGATGTTCTTATTTGAACAAAATAAAACTCATCTCTCTAAATTAATGAGGCTCTTCATTTCAGGATCTTAGTTTGTAAAGTGTGTGTTAGATCTAGTCAACATCTGTTAAATTAAAATGGCTATTCAATTACAATTAAAATTTTTCTAGCAATTTTTCATTTTGGTCAGTGTTATAGTCTGGTGCTGACAAGTAGATAAAGTGACTCAGATAAATTCATGCTATCTTTGTATAAAATGTCTTTTTCTGGAGCTTGTTAAAATTTTGGGTTTGGGGAGTTCATTAGCAACATTTTCCCAGTGAACCTTACCCTTTTTAAACAAACCTTTGTGGGTTTTGAAGTCATTTTCTCATGTAGAATTGAAATTTTGGAAATCTAAAAAAAGAAGGAAATCAAGTGGTATTTAAACAGCTTAAATACTTATTTCCCCAAACCTAGCAAGTGAGGGAGATACTTCCTCACTCGGATTTCTTTTCAAGAATGGGAAACTGGAGCCACTTCCACAGCAAAGACAACTTTCTGCACAGCAGATGCTCACTATTTCCTGCAGCAAAGCCAGTGGGGATGATGGGTCTCCCCTTGGGACACAGGGTTGCCCATCATTCCCATTCCCAGTAGCAAGGAATGGCACACTGTCAATAGACCTGTTTTTAATCCAGTCCTTTAGCCACAGTGAGGGGATTTAAGAAGAAGAGCTCGGGTGTTTCAGCAGCACACTGAGATGGCAGTGTTGGCACACTCTGCATCCTTCCAGAAGTTTCTGCAGCATTTTGAAGTACCTTGATTTCAAGTAACTATGCAGCAATTTTCAAGGCTAGCTTTACCTCAGTTATAGTGACTGGATATAGAGTTGAAAAGGTTACTTTCCCTGGCTTGTTCCTTTCTAATGCCTGTTTAGTCATCAGGACACCTTGATTATTTGTTAACATATTAAATATTCATTTCTGTGGAAAAATAGGTTCATTTGGGATATATCCACACCTGTATCCCTGTCCATAGATGCATGCTAACCGTATGCTTACCACTGAGCTAAGCCCTGAGGAGGTGCAGAGGAACCTGTGTTCTGGTTCCAGCAGTAACTTCTGCATGGAGCTGCCCAGAGAAGTTTGCCCTGAATCCCTGGGGATGTTAAGCACATCAGACAGCCTGTAGTAGAGCTGTGACACAGCAAAGGGACTTCAAAGACACCAAACGACATCTGGCATCACAGCTGGTACCTTGCTGATAGGGCCTGATGCTTTACTCAGCATTCACCCCTTTCTGGAGCCGGAGGGAATACTAGAAGCAGAGATCTTTAACACATCAGCCAAAGTATCAAAGAGCAGATATCTCTAAAGCTTGTTCAATTCTTCCTGAAATATGTCATTCCAAGTCTAATGGCACTGTCATTCTCATTTTTATTCATAAATAAATAAACAAGTAAACAAACAACCTTTAGGCCTATGGAATAACAAGTGATGTCTTTTCTTTTAATGACTGCATTTTTCCAAGTCAGTGGAAGAAAATTTGCTGTGTTCTAGTCTCTCTGGCTCATTTACTCCAGAAATCTGATAATGGTTTTAATGTAAAAGAATAATGTTGGGTTTTAAATGGGGACAAAATAAAACATGCGCAGGAATAAATTAACCTGTTACATCCCCCAAACAATTATTTGTACTGACCTGGAATTTGCATAGGCAAGTGCCTTACAAGCAAACACACAAACTCGTGGTTCAGCTCTGAATACTGAAAACGAATGGGAAATTCTGTCCCTACAGATAGGCCCTGTGTTAAGTGTCTTCTGATCTTGCTCTTTCTCATAGTGTCTCCAAATCCTGAGCAGTACACTGTAGCTGCAGCAGGTACAACAGGGAAGAGTAAGACTCAGCAAAGCACAAAAGCACATCTGTTTCTTGGAGCATCAAATGCAAAAGCAAGCAGCATTTTTTAAAATTGGAACAGTCACAGCTGCTATTTCCATTCCAACTTCTAGTGACTGTTAGTCAAGAAATCTCATGTTCTAATATGTGTTTTGAGCTCCAGTTTGGGTGTAAATATGTGTTAGAAGAACAATCTTTTGGATGAAAGGTGGTAGTTCCTTAAATGTGATGGAAGTTGAGAACGGACAAAATTTTATCTTCAGAATTAGCTTTGAAGAACCCTCAATCTTAAGGAGAGTGGGTTAAGGAGAGCTATGGAAGATTACAGGAAGTTTCTCAGACAGGAAGAACAAATCCACTCAGGGCATCATATAAGAAGCTTGACAGTTTGAATTGCAGAAGTCAAGAGGTGATGAGCATAAACTGAAACACAGGATGCTCCTTCTGAACATCAGAAAACACTTTTTCACTATGAGGGTGACTGAGCACTGTCACAGGTTGCCCAGAGAGACTGTGGAGAATTCACCCCTGAAAATATTCAGAGGTTGTATGTACATGGTCCTGGGCAAGCGGCTCTAGGTGGCCCTGCTTGAGCAGGGGGCTTGAACGAGATGACCTCCAGGGGTCCCTTCCAACTTCAACCATTCTGTGGTTCTGGGAGATCAGAACAACTAGAAATGAGCTAATGTAATGATTACTAGGTAACACTACCTAATTGCTATTCATTTGCAATGCACATGAGGAGCTGTTCCCACTGACCTTCAAGTGTAACCTCAGCCAGAGTATAACTGTAAGTCAGCAACAGAACCTCAAAACTGGAAAGTTACAAGTCATGTGGAGAAAGGGGAATCGAAGAGAAACTTAAACAACAACTGGAAACAGATCTGTTGGATCCTCAGGAAAACCCCCGAAAAGCCATTAGCCAATTAAGGTTTTATTCACAACAGAGTTCCTACTAAGGACTGTGGAAAGAATTTTATTTCCACTGTTCAAACTTGGTAAAACTGTCATCTCTGCATGGAGAGCATGGCTGTCCCAACACCTTCAAAACATTTCTGTTATAACCTGTCATAATGAGCAAAAAAAAGAAACTATGAATGAAAATTTGTATTTGAGATAAGAGTAATTCTCTGAAAGTCTGTGCAAGGCTCAAATAAAGCAGGTAATCTCTTCATCTACTCTCCATCCTTGGCAAGGTCTAAGCATGCTTCACAGGGCAACGTGTTCCTGCAGGATATATGGTCAGCAGCAGAACATTTTCCACTCCTAGGGAAAGGAAAAAGGCTACTGCATTTATGTGTTTTCTTCAGGATAGTATTAAGGACTTTAGAAAACATTTTGCCATAAATATTCCAACAGGAAAAAAAAGTGAGTTGGAAGGTTGTTTTTTGTTGTTTTTTTCCCCCAAGTGGAAGTATATGAAATATTTCATCATACTGAAGGCACTGTTTGGCAGTGGAAGGAGGAATCATTCTGTAAATCTGATCTGAAAAAGAGTTCATGTGTTGGAGAGGTCTGTGTAGTGGAGGCCAGCTGTGGAGCTGGACCTCCGGAGGCACCAGAGAACCAGCCGAAATCACAGGCTGGGTTCATAAGAGCCTATGGAACAGGGAAGAAGACAGCAGCTGTTGAGTTCGCCAGCTGGCGTCTTAGGGAGGTAGGTAGGGTACACATTTGTGTTCCTGAATGCTTATCATCATTATGTGCCTTGTCCTGAAAGTTTTCCAGTTGCTCCAAAATGTACCAGAGAATGAGCAATCTCCAAGACACCCAAGTTCACAGGTTTGCAGTGAGCAACTTTGTTCCTGTCCTTCCTTAAAGGCAGCAAACAGGACTAGCTTTAGAGGTGGGATGCACCCCTTCCTGCTGGTGCAATTGGGTCTTCAGTCCTGTATCTGAGGCACTCATCACTGCAGAGTAATCCCTTGCGATATGTAAATCCTTGTATGGGGAAATGTGATTCATTTTAGGAGTATCCTAGTCCACCAGGCTTGTTCTCTGCATTCATAGGGGTGGGAATTCCAGGTTCATCCCCAGATAAAACACCCTGCTCTGAAGCAGGACATTGATGTGATGACAAAGCATATGGTAACTGCGGAAAGGCAACATGATGCCATGACATGTGATGCCTCTATCCTCTATCTGCAAGAACAGGAACACCACCACTTGCAGAGGTGTCAGATTATTCATCAGTTAGAACTGCAAGGTCTGAAACATGCTGCTGGTTCTGTGTCAATACAGACCAGCTTTTGGAACTGAGACGTGCACATCCCTGATATGGGCTATATCAGGTTTGCTGCTGTTCTAGTAGCTAAGCAGTGCCTCTCTCTGCTCCTTTCAGAAGTGTATCACCCACTTTTGGGGAATCTGAATTTAAAAGAAACAAGCCTGTGTCCTGTCCATCACGCAACTCCCCAGCACAGGCTTGGTTTGAAGGAACAGCACTTCTGAAGATAACAACTGTGGATGATTCAGAGGTCAGTATGGGCTAGTGACCATTCCCAATTAATAATAAACCCCTTTCAGCTTGGTTCAGGTGGGCAGATGCTCCTTCAACAACAGACAATCAAATTCCTCTGGCTCCCCATACCACTGTGAATATCACAGTGCTTCAGGGAAGCCCCAATGGAAACAAAAGTTATATGAAGCTTGCAAAAGCACTGACTGAGAAACCTGTCCTTCTTTCTTTTACAGGTCAAGTGGTGAGGTCTTCCACTCATGAAAAGTGATCCATGGGTAACTGACTACTTCCTCTACCTTTTCAGCAAAGAAGTCAGCTGGATATTTGGCTTATAACCCTTGAACTCCTTAGTGTGGCCATGGGCAGAGAGAGAGCTACACAGGCAGATGACAGTCTATATCCTGAACATAGATTCTTCCCTTTCCCTACCTTGCCATTGGTTCAGAAACCAGAGGAGTGTTTGGACCTGTCATAGCAGGAAGACACAAACCACAAGGACAAGGCACATCTTCTTTGGCATCCACTCAAACTTCGTAGAAGATGAAACGCTAGACCTAAAATCATGTCCAGTATGGTCTCTCTCCAAGCATCCTAGGAGTGTTGGAGGCTTCAGAGGACAGATAGAGCAGGGGTACTACCTTCAAATCTGGCTCTTTCTAGTTACCTAAAATATAAACCCAGGATTATTAAAAGTGACTACTGACACTGTGCATGTGTTTTTGAGCTATTATCCTAAGGTGACTGAAGGAACTTTATTTCTTTAGAAAAAGAGGAACAACAACAAAAGTTTGGTTTGTTTTTTTTTTTTAAATTTAGTACATGGAAACTATAACTAGAAAACTAAGCTTTAAAATTGCTGAAGACTCTCCAAAAAGGCAAACAAAAGAACAAAGAACAAACTTCTGTTTGAGAATGTAAATTTTCTTAAGCACTTGGGTAAATAAAAAAAGGGAAAAAAAAAGTCCTTTCAGCCAGGTTGGTGAAAGGAGCTAACTCATACAAACAGAGATTTTCTCCTACTGGATTATTTTTCTGCTAAAAGAAGCATACAGGGAAGGATAGGATGACAAAAACCTGCTTTATCACTTTACAAAAAAAAAAACAAACCACTTGTCATGCTCTGGAAAGTGGGATGGGTGAGTGGTGAGCGAAGGACAAAGGGAACTTCTGAAAGCCTCATTTTCTCAGTCAGCATGTGGCAGACCTTCCTAGAGGCTTCTCTTCTCAGTTTACCATGGCAAAGGAAAGAATCGTTCAGCAGCTTCTGAATGCCCTGGCAAATTAGGCAAGTGTAGTGACTAAAGGCGGAGGGAATTGTGAGTTATTTATGAGACAGTTCTGTACGAATCTCTATTTTACTAGCACATGATATCCCAAATTAGATATATCCTAGAGGTAGCCAGGCACAAAATTAGAAAGAGGATCAATTTCTTACAATACACCTTGTTCGAGTTGTATGCCAGTAGGCAATCAGGAGCTCCCTGAAAGATGCCTTCTTTCTTACAGAGAATTGGTATGAGATATACTTTTTAAAAATTGCTTCAAGTGCTCAGAAAATGGCAACATGGTGAAGAATCAAAGATGTTTTTCACATGGGATGTAGTTCAAAGGTGGAGCTGCAGGGTGTTGGGGAGACCAAAGTATCAGTGCATTCAGCAACACAACAGATTGCTGGAGAATTTATATACTGTAATATAGATGCATCTTTCTACTCCAGAGATCTCTAAATGACTTTTTTTTTTTTTTCTTACAATGGAGAAATTGTGATAAGGAAAGAGAAAAAATTAAGGAGCAATATCCAGGAAGATATACACAAAGAAGCATCAGCGAATCGTGTCTGTTTTTTACACATAGTCTTCAAGCTTTGCATGACTGGGTGGTGCTGGAGACACAGCTCTCCAGACAGTCTTTGCATTCATTCCTCACTTTGTATATTTTTATTGTGAAAAATATTATGATTAGATACTTGAGTGAATATAAGACACCATTTATCTTGATTGTTTCATAAGTGCTCAGCCACCAATGACTCAGCTCACTTCCAACCAGAGGTAAGAGCAAGAAGGAGCACGTCATAGACATCACTACTTAGGCAATGTTGATAGCCACGTGAAGACAACATTCCCACTATTAAAGGCCTCTATCTATAATGTGAGCAAGTTTGCCCTTCATTTGAGCAGTCTCTTGAGGTTAACATGGCTGCATAAAGTTTAGAATAAGTGGGAGGGCTTTTTAAGTACTTGCTATCAGAGTCACAAGACTTTCTAAAAAAATTCCAGGATTAAGCTTATCGAAGTTCCACAGCTACCTAGTTAGCCTTTGATACGACTTGTCTCAAGAAATGAGAAAATTCACTGAACCATTCAAGGCCTTCATTTCCCCACAAAAAAAGCCCCAAAGAAGGTGAAATTGCATACAGGCCAGTCAGCAGGTTTGGTGTTTGTGTTTGTACTTTCTTAATTGAAGCTAACAGCTCTGCCTGCAAGAAGTCAGCTGACAGAGATCCAGTTCTGCACAATTTACAGTTTGTGGACGCACAGATTAGAGCTGACTGCAGAGTATGCACAAGCATTATTTTTTGTGAAACTATTTGCCTGACAGCTGCCTTCTCAAGAGGAACAAGATACAAGCTCATTCCGGTTTACAATTGATGGAGGAAACAAGAAATCCTTTCTGGTGTTTGGGTGGAAGCCAGGCATGAATGAATGAAAATGTAGATCTACATTTTTCTTACACTGACAAAGGATGTATGCCTCTTTCTCTACTTTAGTGCAGGGAACAGCCTGTCGTCAGCTCTTTGAAAATCAAAACAGATTTTCGAAGGAAGCTTACCACTTATTGATTCAAGAAGTGCACTAATGTCCTATCAGCTGCACAAGACTTGAGGAATCTTCCCTCAAAAATCTTCTGAAAATTTAAGAAAAGAACTTGGGAAACATATGAACCATTCCCCTAATGAATGATTGTTCAAATTACAGTGAAATAAAAGTTAGTGGGCAAATAAATAAAGCCATTCCCACCATTTCAGAACTCCCATTTTGCTAATTATGAATGTTTCAACTTCTGTACTAAATTTAGGAGCTCTGCATGAAATCTTGGCTCTATTGAAATTAATGGGAGTTTCTGTCATTTCGAAGAGGTTCTAAATTTAGCTAAATGAATTTTCTCCTCAGTAGTTCAGTGCCTTCTCATGGTTTTGCTGACACTAGCCAAATCTACATGTCCTTGCATTAAACACTAACAGCCAGTGTTTTGTTATTTCACATTAAATGCTTGTTTGAGCCAATATTTATTGTTTCCCACGCTCTAGTTTCCATATAACTGAGATGAGAGAGGCCTTTACAGTTTGACAACTCTGAATATGTTCCTAAAAAACTGACTCAATATATTCAGTGTTGAATACATAAAAGTCTCAGTCATAAAAGAGTTTAGAGCCTCACAAAGCAGAGCAATCTGTAAATTATAAAACTGTGTAGTTTTGACTGACCTATATTGAGATAATCTTTCTAGTGGTAGTCTGAATATCCTTTCAGTGTCTCCTAATCAATTTTATATATGTTAGACCCCTCCATTCTTGTGAAATGGGAGATCTTCAGAGATGGAAGAAGTTTGGCAATTGGCTTATTTTGCATTTCCTTCTGAATTAGCCTTGATGAAAATTGTAAGTTATGTCACAAGCTGCTATGTGTAAAAAATCCTTCCCTGGTCCTTAGAATTTCCACTGGTGAAGTTGGGGCTAAATTGGGTAACAGAAAGCAAAGACTTGGGGATGTCCCCAAGTAACCTGAACAAAAATAGACGAGTAAGAGACAGCGGTAATGACCAAAATGTAATATTTTATTATGCAGAGGTAAAGAACCAGACATGATGGGGACAGCCTCAAGTGAATTGTGTTCATCTTTATAACACATGATTTTTCTAACAGGAAAAACAATACAAAGTTTCAACATTTTAACACCAGGACAGCTAGCATTGATGAAGCAAATGTCCGGAACAACTTGTGAGAAAAAATAAATGCAAGAGGGATTTCCTGGGGTTTTTTTCTGAAAGCTGCAGAGAATCATGAAGTTTCTCTGCATCCTACAAAGAATAATTGTGCAGAATATCTCAAGTCATCTCTAAATGAGATAGTAAAAGAGTTTAAGTCCTTTAGGAGGTAAATCAATTAGTGCCACAAATGCATCTGTAATGCTGCTGGGGTTCAATCCGGTACCTTTTTAACTTGGCTTCAGATCTAGGATTTCCATTCTTTCCCTGCCTGTCACTGAAACAGCTGTGTGCCTTTCCAATAGTATTCTTTCTCTCCAAAGCACCGCAGGTAGAAAAGGTAATATCAACCTCTTTCCTTTGCAGAGGGCTCAAGTAGGATGAGGCACTTACTAATCCAGTATTTAGTGATATTTCTGATTTTGTGTGTCAATGGCTACACCAGGAAAACATGGAAAACCAGTCGAAATTTTGCAAATCTGTCTTCCCATGCAGCCAGAAGACACCAGTGGACCCCAGCATCCCAAGAGGTCCCGTATTCCCAAACACAGGCCGTGCACTCAGGCAGGCTGTCTTCAAGGCAGCTCCAAATGGGTGTGTGGCAGGCAGATCACTGCTCCGGGTACCGTGGACAGAGCCATTTGCTTCAGTGGGAGTCATATGGGCAGGTGCTTTTGGATTCATTGCTTGTGAGAATGACCTGCAGGCTGCTCCTGATGCCTAGTGAAAAGACAGACACAGTCTCTAGGCTTTAGGCTCTATTCCCACACAAGATAGACTTATGGATAATAAAAGAGGAACCCACTGTAAGTATTTAAACAACTTGGTTGAGGAAATACTTGAGTCTCAAATTTCAGAAAGCTGAAGAGGTCTTGGAGGACATGATACTCCTGTCCCTTCTGTATACTTTTCCCAGTGTTGGTTATCATCAGAGAAGAATAATGGGCCCCACAGATCTTCAGTGTGACTCAAATTCTGATATTGTCTGCAGATTTCTTGTCCAAATGCAAGGTGGAAGAGCACAGAGCCTGCTGGTGATCAGACCTGGGTTTTGGCAGCATTATCCTAGCTGGCATTTGGAGAGGAGTCAGTAATGATATAATCTGTGTGTCTTTTACAGATGGGCAGCAAAGGTGAGGGTAGTGCCTAAAGTAACTGCATATGAGAAATTTGGTAAATACAAAATGCAGAGCTGGAGTTAAGGAATTAGAATTAATCTAGGATTGATGCTTAGTGATCCAAGCTTGCTGCTGTCCAGGGCTGTCATCCCTGGACCTCTTGCACCTTCCATTAAGAGATCCAGTTGTCAAAACACACTGGTCTAACCTGAGTGTCCCACCAGCCTCTCCTGAAAGACTTCATAAGAGTCAGAGTCTGTCAGCTTGGAGAATGAAATTCATTGTTCCTCCTTCTCCATAACTTGAAGCTGTCTAAATGAGTAAACTGAATAAAGTCCCGTCAGTTTTCTAGCCAGCAATTTTACCCGAAAATATTACATCTGCCTTGGTAGTCAAATTTCAACTGTTTCTTTCCCTACTCACCAACCATACAAGGAGCAAATCTTGAGATGCTACCTTATCCTAAATATCTTTATCACATATACATCACAGCAGAGAAAATGTAAGGGCTATAGTGAAGGCTAAAGGCATTTAAGTACTAGGAGTCTCTTGACAAGAGAAGCTGTTAAGAACCCAAGGAGACATTGATCATTTTATACATTGAATCTCTTGCAAATTCAGTTTATTGACTTATCAACTGATGCAGTACACAATAGGGATTTTCCTGCTACAAGTTTTCATTAGAACTGGCAGATTCCAGCAAAGCCAATTCTGGCTTAATTCTGTTCATACAATTGTAACATTGCAAATCTGTTGAGATGTTCAACTGAACTCTGTGTTCAGTAACAGCTTCATTTCACAGTGGAGTTTGATGGTAGCCAAACCTCATCCAGATTAAGAATCTTTGAAGACATGAGGTGTAGGTTTGCATTCAAACCTTAGGGCTTGGCCTATCATTCATTAAAAAAAAAACTCACTATGGTGAATGTGTTAGACTGGATAATACAGAGCTAGCTGAACTTTTTAGGTGAACAATTTATTCACTCAAATATACAGGGGTTTTCTGCTTAAATTCCTAAAGAATTTTTAAAAAAATCATATATATTTTAAAACCCCCTAAATTTAGAAAGGACATTTAAAGCCTGTTTGTCAATGAACCCTCCAACACACAGACTCAGTATATCATTCTGAAGCCAACTTAAATCTCGGCAATTAATTTAGAATTAATGGATTTTTAACTTTATTTCAATACGTCAGAAAATATAAAATGGACACTGAATATTTCATTCAAATTATTCTACTTTTTGCCAAAAAAAAGGGATTATTGTGTACCATTAATGAAATTTGATTCTTTGTTGTAAACATTAAAAATCCATCTGAAATTATTGCTGTTTATAAAATTGAAATCAACTTTCTAAGCCTAGTCTAGGAAAGCTACAAAAACTCCTAGTGGGAAACAGCTTCACCAGAGCAGATATAACCTTAGCTGCTGGAGTATGCTATAAAATGCCCCACAAGATCCTGCACACAGTGAGGCAGCCAGGAAGGTGGGCACTCACTGCCCCACAGCAGTGTCACACGGCCACAAACATCCTGAAAGAGACTTTTAAACTTTTGTTTGGCCTTTCCTGTATATTTTATCCTGTTGTGGACTTAAGCAGGGACCATTGTGAACAACACTGAAAAGACTGAGTTGTAAGACCCTCTGCCCCAAAGTGTGCTGACAAATATTTATAATCTTGTAAGGCTGGGATGTAACCAGACCCACTTTCTTTCTCACTGAAGCTTTAACTGGACCTGGGAAACAAGATTTCAGCATAGTGTTGAGGTGTGGTTGTTTACAGCATGTCTGTGTTAAATACAGAACCCCAAACCAAACTTACTGCATAAAAACAAGCATCCATGACAGGAAGTACAGTTGTTAAAGACTTGTCTCAAGTGGGGAGTGAAAATCTTCAGCTGGAGCTTATGCAAAGAAATGAGATTTTTCTGCATATCCTGTTGAATTTCTTTAACAGGATTGAAGACACACTGGATTTCCATGAATTGCACAGACTTTGGTCAAAGTGTTGTGAATGGTCAATATACTCCTTGATCAGCCCCAAGCTGTGCAGGTTGAAATAAGGCAAAAAATAGAGAGCAAAAACACCAAACAGAAAAATCAATATTGCTATTGTGCCTGTTTATTGTTTGAAGCAAGAATTTGAAACGTTAATCTTATTCCTTTTAGCTGTGAATGACTCACTTTTTGTCAAAGAACAGCAGTTTTGATCCATTTTAAACAGCTGGTGTCATCTTTATCTTGATAAATCAGGAAGCATGAAAAGAGATAAAAATCAAGTTCTCCAGAGAGTGGCATTAGGCAAAGAATGACACCCACACCCCCCAATCTGTCATACTCCACAATCATATACAAATGTGGGCAAAAAGAGTGTTTGTATTTAGAATGAAAAAAGATGGATTTTAGGACGCTTTAAGAGAAATGCTTTCATTCCTGGCTTCTATTAATGTCATGTATATTGAGATTGCAAATACAAAGCAACAGACTTGGACCCTGTTAAATGGGATTAACAGTGAACTGGATTAATAACTTGCTAGGAAAAGAGACCTTTTCCCTATGCTATTCAGGCCTGCCCAACGTTCAGTGTTATATCACTTAGATGTAGTTTCCTGGCCTGGCAGAGTTCTTCAGAACCCACAGCTGACAAGCTTTGTGGAGATGGCCAAAAGGCTGAAGTTATTAGCTTAACTTAAACTTACACTGAGGGACAAGGTGACCTTCAGCAAACACCCTCTTCACTGAGGTGGATACAGGGCACTACTTGTCCTCTGGCGAGAGGCATTTGAAGCCAAGCACAGCAGCAACAAGGACCTGAATTGGAGTGTCTCAACTGCTGGCAAGAGGCAGACTCCATTTCAGGGTGATGTAGACTATGTGACATCCAGCTTGGTGAGAGTCTGGGCTGTCAGAAACAACCCAGTTTCCTTATTTTGGCCTTCCTAATCACCGCCATGACTGCCTAGGAAGCCCTACGACTGCATAGGGAGCCCTGTTGCTGCATGGCCGAGGTAAGCTCTCAAATTCACGCTAAACACTTATATTACATAGCTGTAGAGGGCAGCCTGAATCCAGGTCCCATTTCTCTTCGTTGCATAAAGAAACCAGGTCTGACAGTGTTGACTATCAGGTGTGCTGCCCTTGAATACAAGAAACCACATGGACACCTAAATCTTCAATACATCTGAGCAAAAGCCCTAATTAGACACATCTGGAAAGCCCTGGGCTAACCATGGATCCAATAAATAAGCAGATCACTGCTGCTAAGATAGTCTGGTCTCTAGTTCTTTCTGACTTGGGTCATTCTATTGAAGCTGTGAACAAAAGAACTAATTATAATGTCAGACATTTTTGCGCTGAGACACTCTCTGTCAGGAAGGAAATAAGGAGCGTTTAACACTGCTTTGTGGACAACTTCTAGAAGATAAAAGGTGTGATTGCAACCAGTCTGGATCAGATTTGATTTACTTACTTTAAAAGAACAGCATTTGAAGTCCTAATTACAAGACTCAGACTGCATGGAAATCAGGTCCATTTTACACCAGCAGGTTTGTTTGGAGCCTTGCAGAAGTGCAGAGGAGAGTGAAAGGTTTGAAGGTCAAGGTAAAAGTAGAGGTCACATGTACAAAGAAATACAAGAGGGACATTGGATAAAATAAACAAAATAAAAATATCCAAAATCAAAACAAACCAGAATTCTCTTTAATTTTTCCTATTTTCAATAACTCTTATTTATCGATTAAAACTGAAAGGACATTAAAGGAGAATTAAAGGCAAAAAAGGACTTTTCTTCCTAAATGAGAAATAGAAGCAATTCTGATTATCTCCCATTCTCCAACCTTCCAGGAAAACATTGGATTTAACATAATGTGTGATATCTGCTCTTGTTTATAAGAGGGTTTCATGCTGTGCATATCAGCATAATATCAGGGTCAAAAAGGGCAGGAGCCAATTTGATCTGGAAACTCTCCTCCTGCTAGACTAGGACTTAAAGCAAGTGGGCTTTGTCCTCCAGGTTCAAGACCAGAGCCCTTGTCTCCTCTAAGCTTCAGTTTACCTTAAGTCTTATCAGTTCAGCTGTGCAGCAGTCTTGTGAGATTCCATAAAGACCTGGAAAACTATACATGTAATCTCAGGATTCAGGCTGGAAGACTTGAAGTAATCTAAATGTGAAAGATATAGGAAATCCTTTATTTTAACCATCACCCAAAAGTATTCACCATACTCTAGACAAATTTCTTCATCCTTTTTGGCAAGTAAGTAGGTTAGAAAGCAAGACCCACAGATTTAGTATCCAAAAAAGCTCCTAGAAGAAGTTGCATTATTTTAGTAAAGAACAAGAGCTCAAGATAATTGCCTCCTTTGCATTCCTGCTTTGGGAAATCACACACTGCACTTGGATATCAGAATCAAAGATCTTCATAATTAAAAAAAAAAAAAAGAAAAAGAAGAAGAACTGGACTAATTTACTAGGAAAAGAAACAATATAGCTTTGGCTGCTGACCAAAATGGCACCTTCTGTTGCACTACCTTGCATTTGTAATGCCTCTCCCCTACTCTTTTCACGTCCCATGACTCTGATGATGGTGCTAACCTAAACTTTGGATATCATGCTATGCCTGCAGTCTGTAACTACTCTGTTAATACTGCAGCTGTTTTCTCCCCCTGAAAAGAGACATCAGGGCGGGGAGACAAAATGCAAACACATCAGTTTCCTGTACATAAACCTTGAAAACTTTTTTAGCAGTACAGCATGAAACTTTGTGTTAGAAGGTGAGATGGAAATCAGCCTTAGCTGTGAAGATTAAAAGCAATCAGGGAGTTATCTCTTCCAACAGCTGTTGGACTCCCAAAATCTTACATCAAGAAGGGGCATAAATAACTTGGTACTCAGCTTCCCTATCTCATTGTGCTGATTTACTTTCAGGATGTAACAATTATTTTACGCTGGGTGAATGTGTGCAGATTGTGGAAGTATTTCACTCACAAATCCCTTAATAAGACATTACTTTCCGCAGCGTATTGCCTCACCCTGCATCCCATCCTGATTGCACATGCTTCAGCTTGAGAACAAAGCTGGAGCCGAAAAAGGGAGCTTAAGCTTGTATTTTTCTCATTGATACTGTGTTTAAAACAGTCATCCCTTTTAGTGTGAAAGTTCTGCTGAAAAGAGACTAATGAGTGGGTAAGGAACAGAGATATACTTACTGGCTGGGTGCATAAATTCATGTTCTCTGTTCTGGACATATTTCATTTGCTGATTCAGCTCCTATTCTATTATCCCAAAGTGGTCTCAGTGACCTTATGATTTCTTTCTTAGTAAGAATTTAGGGAGTCACGTGTCATTTATATTCTGTGTAAGATTCTACATAAGATTCTAAACATCTTAAACAAGGGTCTAGCTGTGTTCCTTAACACCTTGCAAGTATTTTGCTGCCCAGGATCAAGGTCTGCCTGTGTTAACACCAGTGTGGAAAACTCCTGCGGAGGACGGTAGCCTTCCATGCACTCCTTGGTCCCTGTGGGTCACGCAGATGACACAGCTGATGAGCTAATCACAAATCATAGTGTGCTTGCTGTTTCAGCAAAGTCAGATGTCCCTGCACTTTCAACCTCTTTCTGGCCTCCTACTCACCCTCTCTGGTATCAGCCTTTGTCTTTTTCCTGAAGGAATTCTTCCAAATTTCTCTTATGTTTAGGATCATAGTGACCATTTCTCATCCACAGGTGCCCTGTGGACAGCTGAGTTTTAACACCCATAAAGTGCTCCACAAAACTTGTCTCTGTTCCCAGAGACAAACTCAGCACTTCAACCACTCTTCCCAAAACCAAACCACTACTTCAGAAATAGGAACACAATTTATTATGCCAGGAACAGAGCACATCTTATTTAAAGTTTTACCACTCATATTCTAATGGAGACAGGGACGTTTTGCTCTACAGCCAGATAAGTTTACACTAGAGTTGTGCCATTTCTCCATCCCCAAACAGACTGTGGCCATGGTGTTCAACTTGGCCTCCAAGACAAACTGTGTATGAGCAATAGTCCCCAGCTTGCACTGGCCTTCAGATTTCTTGGAAATTGTTTGGAAGACTGCCAGCTAGCCTGGGTTGCAATAGGGACAGTTTTAACAGTCTATCATAGTATATAATGAGATTTTACTGTCCAGGGACATTTGCTGACGTCATTTGACAGCACAGACACTGCAGGGAGCTCTGTTAGCTGCTGGCCAGTGGAGGAACCATTCTCTAGAGGTCCATGGAGAGCATGTGTGGCTTCACTGTGTCTCTGTTCCAACTGTAAAAGTGGGAATTCTTCCTTTCATGGTGAAATTCTTCCTGTTTTCCTGTCTCCTTCCTTCAAGAGACCTTGTGTGGAGAGACAATATGGATTTAAACAACTAGACTTGAAAATCATTCAACCATGTACTTCCATTAGAACAAGAGGAATAATTGTATTGTCCCTTCATCCCTGCTGCTGAGGAATCCTTCTCCATGGTCTAATGAGGTATTAATGAATGTACAAATGAAGAAAGAAAGATGGTACTTGCAAGGAACCCAGCTGCACACTTACTCAGTGAAGGTGTGTGTTTCCCACTAATGTTCCCATTGAACTGGGCCATGTCAGATTTACACAATGAATAGGAAAATGGTGTGCCTTTAAGATCACGAGTTCTCTGCCTTGCAAGAAATTTGATAAAAAGCTCCATGCACTACTCCCTCCCACCACCCACTTGTGAGGGTCTCATGCACATAAAAATCTGTTTCTATTAACTTGTCACATACAACAGTTCCTCACACCATCCCACAGCCAGGCAGCAGCAAATTCTGCAGAGCTGAAGATGCAAGACACTCAATCTTCTTATATACTTTCCATAATTTCATGGAAATTTAACAGTCATAGGGAAATGGTAGAGATGACTGGCATCTTGCACTTAACCTCTGAATATTGACGTCAGGGTCAACTTCTGTATAGGCAGACCCACCAGTTCCCACCCACCCTGATGCAGAAAGAGCCACCTCTGAGCTAAGAGGTTTGGTTACAGCTCTGGGCTCCAGCTGAGACTGTCAGATTTGGGGCCAGCTATGGTGATGGAATTTGTAATGTCAGTCTCCATCCACACGGAAAGGAACATCTCACAGAAGTTAAAATCCAAGCATTATCTTGTGCCAGCTTTAAGTACTGCTAGCAAGAACTGGGTGTGAACCAGTTACTAAGGGAAAAAGGGTTAGTTATACACATATCTGTATGTTTAAAGGGGAAGAAAAACTTTGGTTGATTGTGCTTATCTGATCTCCACCTGCCTTCCTTGAATTTTTCACATGGTAGTGTTGAAGCAGGAATTTGCTGCCAGTCCTCATTAGAAGGCTGCACCAGCTAGTACATGGAAGGCATATAGTTTTCTGTGGTACCCTTGCTCCTGCTCCTCCTCTGCAACCAGACTGCTAATGAACTTACTGCTTATTCAGTTACAGGGCTCCTCACAGAAAGCTGGGAGGTGTTCATGGCTCCAAAGGCTCATAAATGAGAATGGTAAAATTATTCCTGCTGACTGCGCAGCACGGCCCTGAGAATACAACTAGCTCAAATAATACTGTCCAGACACCTCATGCTTCCAAGTTAAAGAGCAAACTACATAATTGCAGCAATACACATCCAAGATAAGGCATAATATCCCTTAAAAAGGATTTTCCAGCAACTTGTGTCCTCAGCAAGAAGTAATTTACATGCACTCATAATTCTATTGCATTGCTGGTTTTTTTAAGCAGATCGCTGCTGTTTTAACAGCTTTTGTTCTGCTTGATGATGACATCTCTACTTCCCAACTCTACTTTTTGGGAGGGATGTGGAAAGATCTTGTGCTCTTCAAATTACTAACTTTTCTGATATGGGATGCCTAATGGATCAAAGATTCAGACATGAATTTCTGAATGTCACTTCCCTGACTGAGAATTTTGCAGATCCACAGAGTTAACTGTAGTTTTGCTTTAAAACTTAAGAGCCCAATTTTCACGTTGAGCAGTGCTCTGAACTTAGACTGCCTATGTTTTCTTAAAGGAAGACAAATACAGTAGTAGAGCACAAATGAAAACTACACCCACTGTACCTTTGTAGAGACTGAAGACCATTAATTAAAAATCATGCAGAACTGATTAATGTTTCACACCATTGCAGCTGCTGCAATGTGAAAAATATTACCATATTTTTCAAACCTTTCCGGAGCTAAACAAGATCAATTACATTATGAGGCAGCAAAATGTATTTAGAGCTCTGAAGTACCTTACACTTACTTGTAACACCTCAAGGTTGGTACTAAATAGGATTCAGTTTGCTGCCCAGAAGTATTTGAATCATAGATTCATAGAATACTTAGAGTTGGACAGGGCTGGCCAATCTGGTCTTGAATATTTCCAGTGACTGGGCATCTACCACCTGTCTGGGCAATCTCTTTCAGTGGCTCACCACTCTCACTGTAAAAGAATTCTTCTTGATCTAGTTTAAATATATCTTCTTTTAGATTAAACCCATTAACCCTTGTCCTGTATGAAAAGGTCCTACTAAAAAGTTTGTCGCCATTTTTCTTATAGAACCCCTTTAAATATTTAACAGCCACAATAAAGTTTCCCTAGAGCCTTCCCTTCTCCAGGCTGAGCAGTCCCAATTCTCTTACAGGAAAGGTCCTTCATCCCTCTGATTGTCTTCATGGTCCTCCTCTGGTCCCACTCCATCAAGTCTATGTCTTTCCTATGCTGAGGACCCCCAAGCTGGACGCAGTAACCCAAAAGGGCACAAGGGCAGAGTAGAGAATCATCTCCCTCAACCTGCAGCCTGTCCTTATTTTGATGCAGCCCAGGACACAATTGGCTTTCTGGGCTGTGAGTGCACGTTGTCGACTCATGTCCAGCTTTTCCTCCTCCAGCATCCCCAAGTCCTTCTCCACAGGTCTTCTTACAATCCCTTCATCCCCGAACCTGTATCATACCAAAGGTTGCCCTGACCCAGCACCTTGCAATTGGCCTTGTTAAACCTCAGGAGTTTCCCATGAGCCCTCTTCTCAAACTTGTCCAGCTCTCTCTGGATGGTATCTCATCTTTCAGGTGTGTTGACCGCAGCACTCAGCTTGATGTCACCTGCAAACTTGCTGAGGGTGCACGTGATCCCACTGTCTGTGTCATTGATGAAGATACGAAACCATGCCGTTCCCAGTAAAGACCCCTGAGGGATGTCACTTGTCACTGGCGTCCATCTGGACATCGAGTCATTGACCACTACTGGTTGGTGACCATCTAACCAGGTCCTAATCCAAAAAACAGTCCAATGTACAAATCCATCTCTCTACAATTTAAAGAGAAGGATGTTTTGGGGACCACATCAAATGCCTTACAAAAGTCCAGATAGATGATAACGGTAGTTCTTCCCTTGTCCACTGATGTAATCGCTCCATCATTGAAGGCCACTAGGTTGCTCAGGCAGGATTTGTCCTTGGTGAAGCCATGCTTTGGCCAGCATTTTGTTCATAATCAGTTCTTTGTAATTAAGAAAATCCTACTGCTATGAGGAAGGTAAAAAAAAATGTTCTGTCCATCTGTTTGTTGTCTTCAAACTGTAGTCCTTTAACCTGTTTCTCATGGAAGAGGTGACTCCGTACAGCATTTTACCTCTGTTTTGTCTGCTAAGTAACCAGATGTTTGCTAGAAGCATAGAGTGAGTCTGTTAGGGAGGGAGTAAACAGAGCTGCTTATAATTTTCATTAAATCCTTTTTGTTTTGTATATGTACACATACACACAGTTGTTTTGCAACTGGCATTGGGATCTCCTACTTTGATGTTGCATTAATGTCGACAAGACCATGCTGACACCGAATTCAGTGGCTGGAGAGGATATATATTTACATGACTACTTCCACTGAAGTAGTGTGACTTATGAACTGCAATGTACGTGTACATGTATGCACAGTGAGGGACGCTGTGGTTTTCCCACCCTTCGAAGTGCTCAAGGCCAGGTTGGCTGGGCATTGAGCAACCTGGTCTAGTGGAAGGTGTCCCTGACCATGGCAGGGAGGTTGGAACTAGATGAACTTTAAGTCCCTTCCAACCAAGTTTTTAAGATTCAGTGAATATACATATGATTTTAAAAGTCACTGCTGTTGCACATGGCATCTGGAATAGAGCTCAGGGTCTTCATATTCGGAATTCAGCAAGCTGATAGAATAGGTCTTCATCCAGAATAAGGAGGTTACACACATTAAACCTTCTGAAAAGACCCATTCATACAATGTTAGCCACCAAAAGAGGAAATTTGAAAAAAGGATTTTGTGTTGCTTTAAGTCTTTTTAAGAGCGTTAGAAATCTGGACTCAGTTTTCCCAAACAACTGGGGCAAACCCTCCAAATCCTGCATTCCGAGTCATACAACAGCACCTCAAGGCCTTCCCTCAGCATGTGTTTTTCTTGTATCAAACTATTCCATTCACCAACAATATGCCTCAAAATTATGGCTTTCAGACATTTTTTTTTTAATAGCATCAGGATGTGCAAAAGATTTGGGTTTTTTCTCACGTCACGGAAGGATGTTTGTATATGGTAAATTAACTCCTGCTTCTAGTCCTCTGTTGCCCCTCTGCTGGGATTAAAATACAAGGTGCATGCTGCCGGTGCTTGGCTGCCGTTGTTTATCACTCAGTTGTTTTCCTTCTTCACTTCAAGTTACTTGCAAAGGATGAACCAAACCCAGCTGTTACTGAATTACTCGCAATTAAAAGAGAAAATCTGTGAGAGAGTGACTGACACAATGGCTGACATACAGACTGTTGTATGTCCTGAAACCTTCTTACCTGTGTTTTGGACGTCATCCTTTGAGGTGATCCTCTAAATCCAGCAAAGAACACAAAAATAACACAGGGCTGAGAAAGATCTCCTGGACACTGAGTCTCTCGCTTTTTTATTTCAGGCAGGGTGCTATATGAACTTTTTACTGCCCTACTGAGACCTGCACCTGCTCCATTGCACCACGGTCAGATGTCAGGCACCATCTCACAGAGCCACCATTTCTCCCTTGCAATACAGTAAATGCCAAGTTTAAAGTTCATAGGGATGGGAAGAAAATCACCCAGCAAATTAAAAAATTACAATGGCATCGTGTTGCTTTTGCTACTCAAGGAGTTCGCCAGGCTAATAAAGAAACCTAGTGCACTAATTTCTCCTCAAAATAAAAGTAGCAAACTGCAGGAAGAAATAAGTGTATTAATGAGGTCAGCAGCAGCTCGATACCCAGAGCTGAAAAAACCCAAGGGAGACAGTAGCACTGTTGAAGAGGAGGATTACATTTCCATCACCTGAATAAGATGGTGAATTCAATGGGTGCCTGCTCATTGGAGAACTGCAGAGGACCTCTGTGCTGGATCTGCTGTCACCTGGGATAGCCTCGGTCAGTAAGGATCTAAAAGAGCTCTTCCACCTGACTTCTGCTAAGTGTCCTAAAGCAGGTATGCAGTCAAAACATATGGGTTCCAACCAGTGTTGCTAGACAATGAAAAATTTACTCTCCATTCAAATTTATTTGAGGATCTGCTCAGCCTGATGTGTCAAAAGTCTTCTGAGATTTCTGTTAATTAACATTATGCATAGAAAAACACAAGATAATGTTTGCAGACACACAATCAAAGTGGGGTCTTTCACACAGTTCCCAGCAAGCCAGGGTCTGCTCTGGGCTGGGGACTTCAGGGGCTGCCCACAGGCATGGCAGGGCAGGGCCAGGCAGCCCTCAACCATCACAGTGCCCCAACCAGGAAGGAGGGCAGCTGGGGACGCTGAGACCCAGCTATCAGGCACCTCCAGGGCATGGGCACAGGCTAACATGTCCTCCAGCAACATTTAGGAAGTCACCACAAGAACAAAGGGGTTTGTGGGCTCTGCCTTCACCTTCCCTTTTCCTCCATTCCTTTCTAAATGGCCCTGACTGATGCTCCCCTGGCTGGCAAACCCTCTGTAAGGAAACGCTGCAGGAAACCCTTCGGATGAGAGAATATGGGATGGAAAGCATCACTCAGTGGATTCTACTATCAAGTCCTGCTTTCTCAGCCTCTTCAGTCAGCTGAATCACTATGGAGCAGCAGCTCACAGCTGGATTGAAAAAGCTCTCTGAGGACCTGAGACAGGCAAAGAGACCTTCACAGAGCTGCTCTTCGCAGAGCTAAGCTGAGGAGAGGGTGGAGATGACATCTAAAGTGGAGTGATAAGAGATACTCATTGGTGAAGAGGAAGGATGCTAAATGGCTTATTTACAACATCATTTCCTCTTGACTTGCAGATGCCATCAATATTTGTGCAATTGTGATATGCTTCTCTATTTCCCTCCAATTATTTCCGTCTTCTGCACCTTAATAAACAGATTTCCTACAATTAGAGAGAGTTAGCAAGAGGATGATCTGCCTGCACAAGGCACTGCTCTGTGATTTGGGACTGAACCTTACTCAGTCACTTGTGAAGAGCAGTCCTAGACATACTAAACCTGGCCCTTTTTGCTCCTACTAGTTACCTGGCAGAGAGTTTACAATTGTCCTGGTATGTTTGCCCTGACCAAGTTTGGTCCTGGACACCCCTGCGAACTCTAGTAATCTACTCAAAAGAGTATCAAAGACTCTAATTAATTCTACTATGAAACTGCCCCAATCTTTTTTCTCTGCTCTTAGACGAGCAGTAATGAAACTAAGATTTGTTACAGAGATAATAGGAGTTTTAGCAAGCAATCTTACTGAATCCTTTAAAGAAAGACAAAGTGGCAGAACACGATTGAATGGCCCAATTAACCTCAGCATAATATCTTCAACTGGCAATATAAAAAGCAAATACTAGAAGTTCCTCATCTAATATCATTCCATCCTCTGCCATGATTACTTACATTTTAGAGATGACCAGAGCTCAGATGTAGTTTAGATACTAACTTATGGAGCTTTTTTCCTGGCAAAATAACAGTGACAGAAAAAAATGCAATTTGAAACTAGCCCTCAGTCTAGGAGAAAATCAACTTTTGGTTATAAATAGCAGCAATACCTGCCTAACCTAAATGCTCATTTTACTTTAAACTAGTTTAATTTAAGCAATAGAAGTTACACTTACTTTTAATGGGAAGCAGCTGTTCATTAAATTTATAATGACATTTGGGTACCCTAGTGATAGACATTCAGAAATATCATATACATAGAGACAGAAATTCATTAGTAGCACTACCAAGATGGCTTGGAAGTGAAATTAACTTGAAAAGACACACTTGTTTCACCTCCATCTGCAGTTTGAGAACCTAGACTGTTATCTAAGGCATAGAAATACATCACAGAGTGGTATTAGCCAAAGTCCATCCTATAAAAAATTTGAAGAACTTTTGTTGCGAAGACATACACATGCTTAGGATTTTTCTAAAAAATTATCATGGTACTACTACCACTGAAATATACATTGGCTTCACTTTCATTTATATACAGAGATATAAAAATCTAATATAGAGATTTATATATTACCACCAAGGCAGTGGTGAGTGCATTAGAGTTTATGAATGTGATGGTATTTTCCTGTCAGGGAACTGCTCATTTCTGGTGGGCTCCGGCTCTGTCCTTGTGATGCCAGGTGGATTATTTTTAACAGCTTCAGTAGACAAAAGGGTTGACCCACACATTAGGAACTAACACAGAAAGTAATTACAGAACTCTAGTTACAAAACAGCTTTAGTCTTTTATGAATGCCGTCTCTTGGTCCACTGATTATGCATTAAAATCCATCTCCAATCTCTTAGCTTGGGTCTCTTCTTCATGCCAACTCCATTTCTCCTCTAAAAGTAGTACTGCTAGGATCTACCTGTACCAGCTTACCTATACATATAAGGCACATGCTTTACAGTCTGGAGAACTCAGCAGGGGATCAGGACTAAAAATGTTATTCCTACTTGCATTAATAAGGCAGCCAAGGTCAAAAAAGGCCGCATGTATGGACTCCATGGCATTTCAAGTAGTCTGCAGTGACACCTTTGCAACCTTTTTTTACTTCAGTGGGATTGTCAAATGTTATTGTTTGCATTTCATTAAGCAAGTCTGTTGATTATGCATAAGAATGGACTAGAATATGACTGGATTAGAAGAAAACTTGTAAAGTGACACACAAAACCAAACAGCAGCTTTGTTAGTTTGGTTCAGCAAGAATTGATGATACAACCTCCATCTGTATTATTTAATTGTGTGGATCAGTAGGAGAAGATTTATAAAGGGAAAGAGTCTGAGAACCCAACATCCACACAGCACCTGTCACAGGGTTGTGTTTTGTCTTTTTCTCCAGAGCAGCTGTAGTTCAATCCTACAGACTGAAGACCTGTTGGTGGTCTTAGCTACACTACTAGAGAGCATTTTCCCCTTTAGTATCATGCAAAAGGAATCCAGTTCATGTTTCAAAAACTGTTCCATGACAGGAACCAAAGCATGGTAATCACAAGCAGAGACATTTGTTTCAAAACACCCTTCTGATCCAAAATAGTGCATTGAAGTAGATAAAAAGCATATAAAGCAGAATTTTATATGTATAGAAGAGACAGCTCACACTGGAGCTGCTCTGAGCACTGCATATGAATAGCTCTGATAATTTAGAAGCCTTATACCCTCACGTAGTTCTCTGTGCATCGTTCATTTTTTTCCTATTAAGTAAGTCCTCCTGTGTTAGGAAACTCATTAGCAAATTCTTTGCTAAAAGTAATGCTTATGTACGTTGAAGACAAGCACATTATCAGAAGAATGTTTTGATTAATTTGCTGTTCATTAACGATTCACCTCTGTGGCTGTAGAGTATGTTCTCTTTTGAAGACAGCTATAAAAATTATACACAGCTGCATTTTTTTTTGAGAATCTAGTGTTCTGAGAACATTTAATCACTTCTAACAAATGTTTGGTATTTGTTTACTTCAGGTCCTCATTTAAACTCTGTAGCACACAGTTGCAGAAGGACTGGCAATCTGAGGTTCCAGAGGGCTTCTTCCAAGAAAGCTACAATTGCAGAGCCATAAAAAGTCTTCCTGGTGTTAAAAGGTGACCAGGTTTGTATGCCCTGTCACCCATGAATCAGAGGTAGAGAATATATATCATCTTTAAACAGAAAACTTACTGCAATTACTTTTTCCAGCAGGTCAACTTGGACGCTTGCTATGATGTATCTTAATCTGGACTATGCTTGCTTTACTTCCAATGTCATTGCAAATCCAAAACTTTGACCCTATTTCCTTAAATGATATGCATCTTTTGGTGACCTTTGTCAGAATACCTAGCTTGTGTGACTGCTAAACTGGAGATATCTTTCTTTTTAACATATTAACAATTAGTCTATATTTGGAGGAAACAAAAAAAATTGAGTAGCTTTGCATTTTTTTCCCTGGGAAAAAAAAGGAGTTTAAATGAGGGTTTTATTTTTGTACTGCATCTGTGCACCTCTCCATTTTAAGGGGTATTTTGGTGATGAAGACATCATCAGTGTTTTGACAACATCTACTAGCTACAGGAGCTATATCACGCTCAGTAAAAATAGCTGCCCTAGTAACAACACTGTGCCAAGCTGGTACTAGCTAGTGATATTTGGCCAACATAACCTGCTACTACATAGGGTGTTTTTCACTACAGTGCTACCATGTGTGGTAATAGAAAGGCCTCTTTCACTCACTTATTGTTTCTAGGGGTAAAACTAGACAGTCCTTATGCACTGTGTGTATTTCTAGGTTTCTAAAGAGCTTTATGATACTTAGGATGAGAACATTTCTATAAATATAAGTAGGCATACTCTCATTTTCTCCACAGTTTGTCATCTGCCTAATTTTTTCAGTAGGTTTGCCCAGAATATTTTTCTATCACTTAGTTTCAGCTAAGCCTGGTCTGCTCAAAAACCTGCTCACAAGTTTCACTCAGCTGCTGAGCAAAGATTGGCTGGAGTGACTTACCAGTTAATAATTGATTAAAAGAAAATGGCTCTTCCTCACAGACATCTTCTCACTTTGCCAGCCTGTGACATCAGATAAGTGGGAGTTGCAGTGGTCTGCTGCCACTGCTGTCGTTCCTGTTTCTGCTGGAGCAAAGAGGGCAGAGAGTACTGACCAACAAAAAGACATCAGAAACACAGCATGGTATTAACAGCTCTTGATCATTAAGAAGAATAAAGGGCCATATTTCAGGCTAACAGCACAACATCTGCCAAAAATCTGCACAGAGCAGTTATAAACACAAATGAGTACTTTGTGAGCACACTTCAACCAAATAACTTGAGTGAGCAGGTAGTTTTCCAAATACCTTCCAAATCCCAAAGCAGAATGCTGTGCACAAATCAAGCAGCTCAATAGCATTACCCTATGGAAATGTGTCCCCAGAGTCCAATGTTCCTTCTTCTTTCTCTAGTACCCTCAAAATGACTCCTGTTAAAACCAGAACTTGTTGCAGAGATAAAAAGAGCTTGAGGAGTTTTGTCCTTACATTTTCACCAAATCAGAGGGAAGAAATTCAAAAGCTTAATGCACAGAGAAAGTCAATGGGAACATCATGGAGCTCTGTGGAACATTCTTTCCTGGCCTGCTGTTAAATCAAGTTAAATATTTGTTTCATTTCTTTCTCTATAGACATAAAAGATTTGAATACCTTCCGTTTTGAACTGTTGTTATTAATACTAAGAAAGGGCTAGATACACAAGGGATCTTAGACAGCTGTGTTCTAGCCCTTCGATGTATGGCCCTGGGAAGGAGCCTGCCTGGCTTACACAGGCCGGAAATAGAGCAGCATTTCTAAAGAGTTAGGCAAAACTGGTAATCCAGGGGAAAGCCATCTAAGTAAGCAAAGCAGAAAAGCCCCAAAAAGGTGTTTTAAAATCCTCCCTTTTTGCAACTGTTAGCTCAAAATCTTCTCCCATACAGGTAAGCACTGAGGTCCTCCAGGAAATGGAGGTGGCCTTTCAGGAATCAGTGTCATACCAGACAATCTTCTGAGTGTAGGAGTTACACTGCGTGCTGGTTAATGCCGAACTGGTGCCACAATGCTTGTGAATCTTGCTCCAAGTTTGTTTCTTTTCCAAACTGATCATGACATGACACAGCTCTTTCATTCAAACCTTTGACGGGGATCTGGTTCCCCTCTTGGTGTCTGCAGCTATCTGAGATGCAGAGATCAGCATTTAGCTTCTGCTTTTGCCCTAACAGGGTTGAACTCTGAGCACGAGAGGGCCCCGTCTACACATCCATCCCCATGCTTCTTTGTGGACTGCAAAAAGGGCATCTCTTCCCTGCCATAAAAGCCATTCGTTTCTGCACGGAAGAGGGGAACAAACATTTTTTCTAGTCTAGTGGCTGAGGAAGTTTATCTGAGAAATAATACACCTAAGAGTTACTATGGGGCTTATATCAGGTGACTTTCAATAAAAGATTACCACAGATAATCCGAGGAGTTCATTTTTATAAATGTTCAGGAACTGAAATGGGTTGCATAAAATGTTTCACCTTTACTATTTATTGCAAATGAACCCATTTTGTCTCAACGGGGCCATGCTAGTGCAGCACTTCACACTGGCTGCCACATCTTACCCAGCTTCTGTGGTCCCAGCTGGAGCCACAGGAACAGTTCAGGTTTCTCTGCATGGCACTGAACCGTGTGGCATTGAACTGCCTGTAACTTCTGCATAAAGGGGACTTGCTCAGAAAAGTTTTGTTTCCCACATGAGCCATCTCACTGACTAATAAAATCCTGCCAGCTGACATCCCCCGTCCTTGCAACGAAAAGCAGGTATGCTTCAGCAGGAGTGGGACCTAAATTCAGAGTATTTTTCTTCTGAGCAAATATTACAGGAATAGTCATGAGTATTTTTCACTTTGCAGCCTGCAGTCAGACAAGTTCATTACCTTAAATAAATATAATAATTTCCAGAAGAATGCAGTGCAATTTTCCAGAGGTCTCAAGAATGATTAGGAACTGTACAGTTTTGGAAACAGACCTTGTGCTTTCAAATAAGCTTTCTTATAGCCTTCCATATTACAGAGTTAACTTAGCATGTCATGGAAAAACAAGAGGGACCTTAACAAAAAAGTGTTGTCAGCCCCTCCAGTTTTCCCACTACATTTCTTTATTCCATTCAGAAGAGTCTGACCTTTTTTCTTTTGTATTGGTCTTCTATTCTTACCATATTGCACAACTGAAAATCTGACATCCTTAGCTTCTCAGGTATTCATTTTCACCACACTACTCTAAGAAAGAAAATTCCTGAATGGGAAATTGAAGCACCAGAGATCCAAAGAGCTCCCAGAGCCATTCAGAATTGGTTCAGGGAGTACTGAGTCCGGACCTCCTGAGTCTAACAGCAGGACCTCAGCTATTCAACCATCCTTCCTTTCAATTGCACCATTTACCTGTCCAGAGATCAGTTTCACATGATAAGTCTTTTTAATTTAAAAAATACTTATATTTTCAGTATATGTTAATTCATAACAAAAGAACCAGAATATTTTTACTGAATTATGTTCACTCTCTATCAGTTATTTATGAATGCCAGAGCTGTCTCTCCTTATTCAATAAAACAGGTATGTATTAATTTAAATTAACGCAAATAAGGACCATTGATTCCCCTGACCCGTTTAATTCATTAGCCAGGCTGATTAGTTTTTTAGATAAAGTTGAAGGAAAAAATATACCCAAGGTGAATTTTGAAACAACTGTGTCAAACTGAAACTGATCCTGGAGTGATCCTTATCTGCAAACTACGGGATATTTGTTCCACTGAACGTCAGAAGGATAAAATCTGTCTAAAGTCTCATGTTAGCAATGGACAGCCACTTAAGAGCCCTGCACCTGAGAACAGGCTTTACTTTATTGACCATAAAAGTAAACAATGAGTCTTATCATGCTCCTACTTAGGCAGCAAAACACTCTGAGATGGCAAATTTCTAAGTTTTCCATAGTGTAAGTTTACAAATTTTAATGGGCCAGTACTTTATTGAAAGAGAGCTCTCAGCACAGACCTTGTAAAACCCAGCCATTGCACCAGTAAATATTCTGGCCATGTATTCTGACCTTTGCCTCCAGAACTGGGAGCTGGACGAAGGCAGGGATGACGATTCTTACAAACCAAGTGGAAATTTCCAAAGTGCTCAGTCTGCTAGGGGCCGCCCAGGCCTCAAGGGCATTACTCACAGCCCCTAAATGGCAGCTTTGTGATGTGATAGTGGGGCATTTTAAAGCATTTCTCCTCAGAAAAGGTATGTATCCTTCTACAGTATAAAGAACACAAGAATGGGGCAGCCACAGAACTGGGCTTTTCAAATAAGCCTGAAAAATTTGTAAAGGATTATTATAATATAAGGCAAGCCAGACAGGGACTTCAGAAAAAGGGAAGCTTCCACATCCCAGTCTTTGACCATGAACTTGAGCAAAGTGTTCAGTACGGTCTGGGAACTGGGATTACACCCTGCTACTCTGCCCACAAGGATTTGAACTCATGGTGCCTTACACTTTTCAGGGGAAGAAAGCTCTCACTTTTAGGTTATCACGTATTCTTGTAGGTAGGAGGGAGGAAAAAATCCCACTTGCAATTTTTCCTGTTGGAGCTGCTCATTTTATACAGGATGATTAAATATTAATTGGCCAGAAGATAAGCATTGCTCTCTAGACGCTCCTTTGGGCAAGGGGACATCCCTGTTTCTATCCTGCCTCCTGTTAATGCCTGCACAGAGACAGGAAAGCAGGTTTCTCTCCTCCTTTAGCTCAGGAGAATGCCTAGCAGCTGGGACGGTGCTCCTTCTGTTCGGACAAAGGAACATGCAACTACACAATTCAGTGCCAAACAGCTGCAAGGGGAAGGTGGGAGAGAACCCCAGCCCGAGGTACCCCACCACGTGCTGAGCCACGGGCAGAAAGGAGAGGGCAAAACAGCTCTTTACAGTTTTGGAGATGCAGGAAGAGAAAAGGGAGAGGTACGAACCCTGGAGCAAGATAGCTACCTCACCAGGGCCCATAAGAATTGTAGTCCACTGAAATTCAGAGCAACTGTAGTTCGGGGAACGATTCTCCTCTCCTGAGCTCAACATACCCCTACCAAAGAAAGAGGGATTTAAGGGAAACAGAAATAAAGAAAGGTGACATCTAGGGCTGCACTATCAGCTGTCACGAGCCTGGGACAAGCAGCACTAGGGCTTAAGATCTGGCATTCAGCAGAAGACCTGACAGCCTCTGAAGGAAGAGACTTGAGGCAGAGGACCCATGTTCCCCAGCTTGATGGTTGCCTTATGGTCATCCACTCTACACATCAGTAAAAGCATGGCTTGTAGTCCTTGGTTATTTAGCTCTGAATCACCCATGAAAATGGGAAAATAGTTCTTGAAAAATGTACCTGTGCTCTTTATATACGTTTTTTCAAATGTGAATCATAGACTCAAGTGCCTCCCAGAATCTTAGGCTATGCAGAAGAAACGAAACACAAGACATTCTTGTGGATAAAGAGTTTGTCACATCTATGCCATACCTGGCCATCACCCTGCAAGTCCTGGTAACAGGGAGCAAGCAGAACCAGCATGGAAAGAGTTCTGTGTCCATCATCAGATGCAGATCACCAGCAAGAAGTTCACTTATATAATACAAATTTAATTCAAACCCGTATTAAACGAACCGGAACTTTTTATGTCTACCATGTAAATAATGAACTCTGTCACGTATTTTAGAAGACTGATTAATCCTTTCTTGCATTTCATATTACTCAAGTGAACTAGATATGAAATAGTGTCTTGGATGGCTTTAAGAGATACCTTTAGAAACACTGGGACAAATCCGCACGCCACTATTTTCAATACAAATACATTTCAGGCTTCACTCAAATCCCTCTGGAGAAAATGGGATTCTTTCCTTCTGGGTCAAACTCTTGCTCTACAGACAACATTTGTACTAATATCTTGTAAAACAAAGTATTTCTAAGCTTTTCCTACAAACGAAGAAAAGTGGGATGCATCAATTTTGGAGGCATATTTACACAGGTGCAAAAATCTTGAACACTGACCCTACAGGTCTTGAATCTGTAAATGTCAAGAAAATACATATAACAGCAACTAACATAGAAGTGATTCCCACTTATCTCTATTTCTGAATTCCCTTCCTTTATTAGATTATTATCTCTATTCCACAGGAGTTGATTTTCCCTCCCAGAACCACTTTTTTCTGAGCAAAAGTGGGAGCAAGAAATTGCCCAGCTCACTTGCAAGCAGGTTAGTCACTAATCCAACAGCAAATGTGGACTACCATGCAATAAAAAAATTTAGGTTTCAACGCATTAACACAAATATATAGCTATAGAGACCTGTGGCACTGCTCATCACTTTAATGAGGAAGCACTTAGGTGGCTTTTATGCCTTCTGACCTGGGTGCTCACCCTCTTCCTAGCCTTCCTTCCATGTCCTGGACTGGTCATTAGAGCTACTGAAGGATTTCTCTAATTACTGAAAGTCATTTTCTCACCTACCCCAGCCGCCTTGGTCCACAGAGGTGCCATGGCAGCTGTCAAACTGATTTTTCTCAGTACCAAGGGTCTCCCCAAGCTGGGGATCATCTAGAGGCAGTTAAGCTGATGTTAAGGGTGCTTTATGTGGATGGTACAAAGCTGAGCTGGGGGCGGGTTTGGACAACAGTATTTGGGACTCCTTCCAGTGGTGTGAGATTTCTTGGGCATGGTGACCTGGTACTGGTAACAAGGTGCTTTACTGAGCCAAGACTGCAGGAGCTGATAAAACAAGGGTATTTCCTGCTAAAGCTTAAAGGACCTCTCTCCTTACCATCTCCTAAATAAAACCCTGAGGAAATTTTTTTTAAAAGGAGCAACTAATTTTCTTGTTTTCTAACACCACAGAAACTGACACATTTGAAGGCTGGTGTTAGATTTTTTTTTCCCACAACCTAACAAAATAAAAAAGACTCCAGAATTTTCTGAATTGTATGTAAATGCACAAATGTTTGATTAGAAAAGAATTCAGGTCCAAAGAGAGATAGAAAACAAACCAAACCAGGAAAGCCGATAGTGGAGATTGAAGTCAAGGTACATCTCTCCCAGACTAGCATTCCTTGACAGCTAACAGCATTTGCATGAGCAGTGATTTAAGTAATATTTTATAAATGCCACGTGCTTAAAGGCATTAGAACGACTTCAACATCATCAAGGAGAACTACTAAAACAATTGCACCAAATTCCCTTTGATGACTCCAGATACTTTTATCTGCCAATTTAAAATATAAGTGATCAGTCTATAGTTGCTTTTTCTCTGCTTTAAAGAAAGTGACTGTATAAAAACCATATATGCTACTAAGAGGAGGAATGAGAAATTTTACCTGGTAAGGATAACACCTTCTAATAAAAATAGAAACCTATATTTAGGTTCTGTTACTTCATGCCTGGTTAATCTGGAGAGCATGTCTGGGAGAGCAACTGGTGTTAACCAGTCTGATAGTGAGATGCCTGCAGCAATACAAACTTGTTAATCTTAAGTTTAAAATAGATCTTCGCAAGCAATTCAAGTTAACTATATCTGATCCAACTAGATTTGTCTTAGACTAGTCACTTCACTTCATCTCCTCTCTTTTGGTGCTGAGAAAATTTTATATAATGTCTTGATCATTATGTAGCCTGCAATGAATTGGAGATACAGGAAATTTGTGGACTTTTCAAACTTATAGCTTGAGCTCAGTGGAGTTAAATGAAACATCAGACACCTAAATATGAAGACTATTCAGGCACAGTTATGCATGTTTCAGTGGCCCTTACAGCTGTAATCATAAATTAGCTATGGTCCTGATAAAAAGAAATATTTTATTCCACTTAGGAAGTTTAGGAAGAAATTCACTTTCTTCTATCTTGAGCTACAGTACACACCACAGGAGGTCCTAAAACTGATGAGGATGATAATCTTTTCTACCTTCAGGAAAAAGCCTTCAGGGAATGATGGTGAGTATCTGCTGCTTCCACTGCCTTAATAGGATTTGTGTGCATTTGAGTTTTGGAAAGTCATACAGTGTGTTCACAGGTGCCTAGATATAGACTTTGGAGCAAGATATAAATCTCTAAACTGTATTGCCTTTATCAGGAAATCTGACTAAACAATACGTATTACTCTCTTGCCAAACTTTCTTCCTCTTAGGAGAAAGAAAGATCCACTTGAAAAACCGAGCTGCAAAGTGTTACATTTTTACTTGTTTTCTATCACTTGTTGACAACTCTGGTTCAAAGAACAGAAAATCACATTGGGCATTGACTTAGCTTAGTGCAAAGACCCTGCTTGAACTCGGGCTGCTCCATGGGGGTCACCTCTGGTGGGATTTCCTGAGCCATGTCTTCAACATGCAAGTTCCAGATACTTTCTGGTTGCCAACAGCTTAGGAGCACTCTATTGTTGTTTGCTTGTGCTTTACTGTCTTTTAATGATATGGAGAGAGAGGAGATCATGAATTGCAATTACCGGTGTTCTCCCCATGAAGAAGTGAACATGAAGAAAGCTTCCGCCGTCTTTGTTGCCTAAAGAATCCAGCCTGCCCACTATGCCTCCTGTGAAATTAAAGCCTCCTCCCACTTTCTTGAATTGTATCTGCTTTGTATATTAGCTTTGGGAACAAATGACCTTGAAGCTCTATGTGTAGCAAAAGGGAAGAATATGAGTCCTGTGTAAGAAACTGGAGAAGTATTATGGCTTTTATATCAACACACAAAGCATCAGCAACCCAGACATACACATGTGCATTGTGAGCTAAAAAAAGTCCTGCCCTGGCATCCAGGGAAGAGATGCAGCTTGCAGTATTTAAAAATACATCTTCAGGTTACTTGAAACATTAATTATAAAGATTAAAGATTAATCCCACTCTATGAACCTGGCTTGTCAATGGAAAATGTATGGTGAAAGAGATTGTTCTAAGTCTTTAAAAACAATGCTGGAAAGGCTCACTGAAGTTAGCAAACTTTTCTCGAAGATAAAGGCTCTAAGCGTTTCAGAGAATGAAGAGCAGCTGTGCAAAACACTTCTAATTCCTCCACTTATTTGTACCCTAGAGAAATCACAGAGAAGAAGAAAATTGTCAGTCCAAAAGGCATACAGGATATTCATGAAATAAAGGGAACAATAAAGTTTTGAATGGAAAATCAGAATAAGCCTGCTCTAAAGCATGTGAGGTACCCACTGTGCAAGATTTTGGTCAGTCAAGTCCATGCTCCATGAGGTAAATGCAGGACTTGAATGAAGCTCAGCACCAGAACAAATACTTTCTTTCTGGTGTGTCTGTCCTTTAGTCATCAGAATGACTTCAAGAGAAGCTAATGGAGCTGTCCGTACCAGAACAGGAGTAGTTCATCTTTGTACATATGGCTGGATATAGTCACCCCCCCACTAGAGGTGGAGGGAGAAGAATAATCCCCTTTTGGGTCCTCCTTCAGGTCTAACTCAGGCTCTGTCAGGCTGCAGTGATGCTGGTGTTAAAGCTCCCAAATTCCCCTATTTCTCAGTTGGTTTATTCAGTTTCTTGTGGCTTTTTGGGATATTTTCCTCTGTCCATGCTGGTCACAGATTCACATATAGTTTCAGGCTGCAGAGGATCTCATTTTGAGAGTACAGCTTTTATCTGCCACTTTTGCCTTTTCCATGCTTTTCCGTGGCACAGAGCCCAAGTACTTCCTTACCTTCCTCCAGCCTGTGGGACCAGTAGGAACGTGGTGAGAAGCAGAGGGACAGACATTTCAAAGTAGTCATTCTGAAACTGTGTGACTGATACAGCCAGTGAGACATTGCTGAAAAGTTGTGGGAAACCTCTGGCTGTTATTCCCCGCAAGTCTGTGACAGGTTCACTGCAGACAAACTGGCATCTGAGAGACAGCCCAAGCACCTGAATGTGGAATTCCCATGCTGCAGATGAAGAGTCCCACTACAGCTAATGGTGGATCACAAAGAAAACCTGTGTAAAAATCCTGCTGGTGGGACTGTGGAAGACAAGAGGCTTTCTGGATGTGTCCCTATGCTTCTGGCACAAACTGATGTGGGACTAGAAACCTGGAGCTGAGGTCAGTCTTGTGTTGCAATTGACGAGACAAAGACAAAAACACCTGGGCAAGTAAGTTTGTGCCCTGAAAGTACAGAGACCGACTGAAGTATGAACGACACATTTTTCCTGTGTGGTTGAGTGCAAAACGTCATTGTTTTGCTTAGTTTAGAGCTATTTAAATATAGGATGAACTTTTCCTGATTTACGTTGCTTCCAGTTGGTTGAACTGGCAGCTCTGCTGGTGGCCACAGCTGGTCCTTAGTTAAGAAGAGAAAGCAAGTTCCTCAAAATCTTTCCATGGAAGGTACTAAATACTCTCATTCACTGATGAGAAATAATGCAGCAGGTTGGTCTGCATAGCCCCTACAATTCTGCTGGCTCCCACAGCAGCAGTGCTGCACGAGGCACAGTGGGAATGGCTGTGCAATCCAGGTCAATCTCAATGAAAAAGTAACAAAGAACTTTGTGAGTTTGGAAAGAGGACTGTGAGGCTAAAGTTGTAAACTGATAACAGGTTGGACACACTGCACTGTTGTGTTGTGAAAGCCTAACGTTTAGCTTCTGTTTGCTTTAACTTGCTAACATTTTCCATTCTCTGGCTGTTGTAAATGTCATTTCTTTCCACAATCATGAGGTGAGGCCCTGATCTTTGCTCAGAAAAGGGTCCAGCTTTTATATCAAACCTTCTAATCACAATTTTGTGGCAAACCTTGGACAATTTTGATAAGTGGTTATGTTATGAATTGTTGGAAGGAAAGCTTCTAATCTTGAACTTGAGTGCAGGCATGTAGAATGGATCGAATTTTGAAATAAAATAAAATAAATGCTTTTTAATGTATCATTTACAAGGTTCCAAGAAGCCACTGTGCTTATCAGATGCTGCAATCATTTCCAGGAGCTACTTAGAGGAAGCTGTCAATTCCCTTCAAAAGTAATATGCCTAAGAGAATTAAGAAAGAGATTTGTTATTGAATTTCTCTTTTCTAATTTTGAACTCATCTACAAAGTAAATTATTTAAATTTCTAAAGAACTTTCTTTTTTTAAATAGATCAGGGGAATGGAAAACAGTGTTCTAAAGTCTGTTTCCACAGTGAAATATTCTATATTCTTAATAAAATCACACATTTTAATGTGTTGATAAGAAAGACTATAAGATGGTGGAAATATGAAACATAGAAAAAAGGTAAAAATAGAAGAATGCAACAATCTATGTAAAAAGAGCTCATATAATTTGGGAGATAACCAGCATATAGAAGAGTTATTCTCCCTTTGATATACAGGATTACCAGCCACTGATCTTCAGTGAGAGCTGTGCATAAAAATGGACTTTACAGCTGAACTACAGTTATGGTATTTGTGTGGTATTTGTACATGCCTGCTTCTGTAGACTTCTAGTTGCAGTAATAATTGATCACACAGATTTTTGTCCATACCCAGAACTCACAATGTTGTGCAGCAGCACGTAGTGACTGAAATTTTTATTGCAATGGCACTTACGTCATTTTTGCTGAGCTAGTTTTGAGTTCAGCACAGTTGGAAGATGAACCTGTTCACCTTATAATATTGTTTGCTTTATTTATTGTTTTTTCCATATTACCCTTTGAGACTCTCACCGTGTAATTTTACGGCTTTGAAGTTGTGTGGGTTGACCTATAACTGTAATAAAAGAATTTGTAATGAGATAACACAAGTTTTTCCATTACTTACAAAAGGTTGAAGCTACTTATTAAACAACTTCATATTCTGTAGCTTTGCTAAAATGAATACTTTTTCAAGTGACTGTTATGCTGCAGCACACAGATAGGATAGGATAAGCCTGTGCTGTGAACCCAAACAAGAAAAAATATGGTTTAAGTTTTTAATTCAACCTTCATGAAGAACTCTGCATTTCCTAGTTAAAAATTAACAGTAAGTGATCATCCTACATAACAACTCTGGGACACAGGTTGTGTTTCTCATTATTCAGGCCCTTCTTAAAGAGCATTGAGTTCAGTTAAGACGATGCAAAGGAAACAGAGAGGAAGATTGGTCTCTCATTCTGTCTACAGGGGATTGACCCACCAAACCATTCAACATGGATCCCATCACACCTAATGTGCCCCTAAATTACACACCTTTGGTCACAAAATCAGCTTTTCCTCCAAGTAGAATAGTGGACGAGCCTGGACTGCAGGGCAGGTGTGCCCCAGGGTGCACCCCACAGCCCTGCTCCCCCACTCACCAGGACGGCAGGACCTGTGGGCGTACTATTTTTCCTTTCAGCTGTCAGCTCAAGTTTCTTTGCAAAAAAAAGAAGTCAGTGCTCAGGAAGTGAGGACTGTGGGAACAGGGACCACTGACACGCACCCAGATCTCCTCCCACTGTGGAGCTAATGCTTGGCCAAAGCATGCATACTGCCCTGTAAACTAGACACAGTCGGAGCTCTGCAGGATATAAAGTGAAAGTGTCCTAAACACTCAAAAGGAGCTCTAAAATCCTCCAAAGAGGCAGGCAAACCTTCTAAATTAGGATTCAAAATTTCCAGGTGTCTTCCAGTAAAACCTCTCACAAGGCGGGTCTCTGAAAGCTTTAGTAACTACCACCACTATTAGTAGCACTAACATCCCAGAGAATTCCTTGCTAGACAATTAAACTGCTGAATTTGCTTGGAATTGCATGCAAATACATGTTATCCAAACAGTGGAACAGGAGGAAAATCTAAACAAAAAGAAAGTAAAAATCCAGTCTGTCATACAGCAACAAAAGCCACTAAAAATCCCACTGAAACTCACTGAAAATCGAGGATGAACACTGATGTTAGTAAACACTGGATCAGGCTCTGAGAGAGAGCACTGGCTCCAGTGATCCGCAGCCCATCCCCAGCCAGTCTGTGCCATGGAGAGAGCTCAGGGCAACAGCTGAAGTTCTCCTTGTGGCAGGAGTACCTTTGGCTGCAGCAGTAACTGCACACCACCTCACATGCCACCAATGTAAAGGCATTATGGGATTGTGGCAGGTGGGCAAGAGGAACTGCTTTTCCTGGCATGAGTTAGGTCATCCCCAAGCTGCTTTCTACTGGTATGAGTTAGGTCATCCCTAAGGCTCTTTTAAATCTCCTAGTTAGGCAGGTACTTACCAGCAAAATGCAAGACAATACACAGTTAAGCATTATCTTGGGAAAGCTGAGGCTAAATACAAGAATGCTGCATGATTTCACTTGTTTTCTTCTTAGCTATAGTTGATTTATAGTACTGAACAGATCATCAAACAGATCCCATCCACATTAGGTGATATTTCGGGTGGTACTGATACACTGACAACCCAGTACAACCTTTCATGCATATGTAGCATGAACATGGTGTTGCATTCCTTCAAACAAAAAAGCTGTTTCCTCATGTCTGGAGCCACAGCCTATCATACACCCAGCCCTTGGGAATGGCTGGGCTGGAGTCAGGCCAGTGCCACCTGTGACGTCTGTGCTGGGCATCCCTTTAATTTTTGAAGGAAGGGAGCTGCAAAGTAAAGACTGAAATGTTCTGATGGCTCTGAGGATCTTACAGGGTGGGAAGACATGACAAAGCACGGTTGCATAGACTTTGTGCCTTCTAATGCTAACAAAACTGTTGTTGAGCATTGCCTTGTCATTATGCTGCTTCTTGGAAAGCTACAGATGAGACTGCAAAGATATAAAGTAGATTAGAAAGGGATGAATTAGGCACTAGCTTCACCTGTCAGAAGGTTAAGGCTTGGATTATGCTGCAATCTGAATTCACAAGTGACTCATCAATTTGCAGTTTCTATTAAAATATATTTTAAGTCCTCAAAATTATTTTGGACAATTCTGTCTTGTGCATGAAAAATATATTTCTGTATAATACCATCTGTAACAAACAGTAAAGGCTCATGTATTTCACTATTTACATAATACATTTCCTGTGCCAATAGTGGTTTACCATAATAACTATATAATCCAAGGGCAGCTTAAGATAGAGAGTGCATTTCAATGCTGCATTTTCTTTTTCATTTTTAAAAAATTCAGATACTGATTGAAATGTAGATAAAGTAAGCAATAAATTATTCTGTAGTATTAGCCAAATATTCTGAAGACATGTTCCTCCACCCACAGGCAGCTACACTTGGTGGCAGTTGCACACATCTTCAAGCTGCATTCTAGAGCCCAGTACTACTTCTGCAAATTCTGCCACAGCCCAAACCAGGTACCAACACTTTTCCAGTTTCTCTGCCTGGTTTATGTGTCAAGAGTAAGCTTGGGGATCATATTTGAGTACCTGGATCAAAGATTAAAAAAAGTCTTCCAAGGTTTTGGCTTCCTAGGATCACTTTATAAAGCACTAGCCCTTATCTATCATCTGGTTTGTACATCTGTCACCATTAAGACTGACAATAGGTGGATATACTATGTTATGCTATGCTACATTATGCTATTCTCTGCATAGGTACAGGTGTTTGCCCTTTTTCAGAATTAACATAATCTTCATACTTTTTCTCTTATGAAAGACTTCCAGTTATGATATTTTTCAGATATGTATTTTAAAGTTAGAGTGTAGAAGAGTAAGAGAGACCTTCTCTGTACCATTAAAAGGTTATAATTAAAATCTCAGGAATCACTTGCTTCAAAATGCTTCTTACTCTTATGGTTCCCCATAGAAAAGCAGAACCACAGTGAGCAACCACAGCCAAAGACCAGAATTTCCTTCCACATCTTTCAGGAATGAGTGTGCTGCTAATAGTCACTAAGGACCTAATAGGAAAGAAGAAATTCATGAGGCAAATCCAGCCACACCTCAGGATCACAAAAGAATGTGGTCTTTCAGAAGAGAGGCGGCAAAACAGTCTCTGCCTTTGATATAACTTCTGATGACGGACTGAGAATAGCTAAGTAAACAGCTTCTGTGGTCCTCGTGGAGCTTTTGTGTCCTTCATGTAGGACATGTTCATTTGAAAGTTCTTACTTTTGCGTCTCTTTTGATCTCTGCTCAACAAAACCAAGTTTGTGATGCTTCACACAATGCTTAAATTTTTGTGTTTTCTGACTGAGAATTACTTGCCCTGTCATTTATTTGGGGGTATTCTAAGTTACAATTGGCATGTTTGATTTCCACATATCTTGAGAAACCCCTGGGCTATTACCATTAGGTGCTTTCCTGAAAGTGAAGAGAGGTCTGATAGTCAGAGTTAAGAAGTCTCAGAAAAGCCACGTATTAAAAAAAAATGAATGAAAAGCATTCAAATGTTTTTCAAAAAAATCATCATCACTTAGGTACTGGGTCAAACTGCCAGCTGGCTTCAGTGTAGCTTTTCTGATTTCTGCCCAATATGGGTCTGGCTCATGTAGCTCTAGTAAAAATGAACAACAAGGCTTGGGCTTCTAAGTCAAGTAATTGATTCATCAATGTGCATATATGCTTATCATCATACATATAATTTCTGAAAATAGGAAGAATTTTGTCCTTGCATAAAGCCCTCTAGAATCACTGGGAAAATTTGCATGGACTTCATTGGGTTATGGATCACATCCTGTATATATCTACATTTTTAAATCTTTTCCAGTGCTTCCTCTTTCAATGGAAATTAATAGCTTCTTGAATTGAAAAGACCAGTTTCCGATTTAGTTTTGCATAAGCAGAGTCCAGTGGGATTAAATATGAATGCTGGCTTGGTTATTCATTAATCATAAAAATATGGTGTGCAGTTAGTTATGTAAGTGATTATTTTTGCACGGAAATGTCTGCTACATTTATGCCTGTGCAGAAGGATCATGTCAAGTGCAGCAGAGAACTTAGAAACCCATTCACCTTGATATACTGTTTCATAAAGAACACGCAAAGATGCATAAATGCTCTGTAGCCAATACTAATTTTGTAGATGTTAGCATAATGAGAGGTCAACGTGTCCAAACATCTGCATTCAATTTTATGGTTATGGGGAGAAGCAGCAAAAGTTCGTGTGAGACTTCTTTTAAATCCTCCTGGCCACATATGACCTATGTAAAATATTTTATTCTGAGAACTTTTGAAAATGTAAACATTGCAGCTCCTGTTTGTTTGAAAGTCTGAACAGACAGATGAAGAAGGTTGAGCTGGCCCCAAACAATGCTAAATTCTTTGCTCCCATTCAGCTACAGTCTTTTGGGTCAGGGAAAAGGAACAAGAACAAGATGTGATGTGCCACTGGAAAACGGTAAGCAGCAAGGAGCAAATCAACATCAGATGCAAGTCAGAGGTCTGTTGAAACAGGTTCAGTACTTGGTTTCTTTTCCTGCAGGCTTGCTGGAAGCTGAAATTCTGCACTGGACAGGGTAATTTAATATGCTCGGCGTAGAAGAAGTTGCCTCACTGGCACAGACACCTTCTATCTAAAAATGAAGGAAATGCTAGTCCCACTTTTGTCTCCTTCCAGTGTCCTTGCGTCACTGGCACCCCATTGTCTTTTCCAAGTACAAAGAATAATCCCAGGCTTGATTCACTGTGCTTCCATTTGTTGAGGCCAGAGCTCTGCCATGTCCTTGTTCCTTGTAAAAATAAGCCTCATGAATTCTCTCTTTTCTGGTCATTATTGCTACTTTATGGAAATCTGTTATGTTCAGATTTTTATTTTCAAGACAAGATGTAGGCAGATTACAAAAGTTTCATGATATGGCTCCCACTGAAGTCTCTTTCTCTGAGAAAGCCATGCCTGAAGAGTGGTTCCTAGATAGGAAATTGGCCCAGTCTCAACGTTTTATTTCTTTTATACATGGTGAAACACAGAGCCTGGTTATAAGGAAATATTAAAATTTCTTCAGTTCTTTTGCAAGTATGACGGCATTTGTGACTGCAAAACTATTGTAAACATTTTTCACTAATACAAATATTTTGAACTGGAGAGATTAATAGTCAGTTTCTTGTGTCTTTTCTTGTAGCTGCTGCTTTGTTCTGTAGCTAACAAAACACAGGCCAACCTGGTGCATTTCTTGAAGAACTCACAGTCAAACAGCAGTGCCAGAAGGAGAGAGGGCTGCACATAACAGGTGGAGAAACAGGAGAATGGAAAGATGGAAGGAATCAAGTATAAGGTCTCATGATTACTTAATCACTATGTCCACATCTTGTTCCATAATGCATACAAGATTTCAGCCACTCAGTCTATTGAAATCCCTCTCACAACATGTCAGCTTTTAACTAAACATCCCTCTCTCATCCTGATGGGTTATCCATCCCCATTGGCATTTTGCTGTCTTCTGCATTATCCTGTTTTTTTATGCTCATGCTGTATGTGAGTCTTAACATATCATTGTCCTACTGTTAGTCATGCCAATCACTTAACACATGGAGACTCCTGGGCTTCCCAGCCGTTTGCATCTCTCATCCTTACTGTACTACATACGGCATTTGTCAATGTCCTGTCAGCCAGTCACTTGACCATCAAATCCTTGTATCTCAGTGTAGTATCTGAAGGGTATTGCTGGAAGGAGAAAGGCAGTTTCAGTCCTTCAGAGTACCCGGGTAGCCCTAATGACTAAAATGAGTCATCCCAAAAGGGACTTAGTCAGCATTACCAGTACAGCACCATGTTTCCCCGCTGCTGGAGGAAGACTTTTGTAAGATGTTCTGTCCCCTCCCTCCAACTCACTGCTTTTAGGAGAGCAACTCTCCAAAACTGGTCTACCAAAAAAAAAAAACTCTTACGCAGTCAGAGCAGACTGTGGTAGTGTCCCTCATTCCTCTGCGCTGTTTCTATGCTGTCTCAATATCCCATTATATATCAGATGGAATATCAAGTTAAAGGGTTGCGGCTCTTCAGAAATCAGCTCTGTGCAAAGCTGTCTGCAGGTCTGGATTGGAAATGGAACAGTAAAAACGGGTTCCTTGCACCCCACATGGTGCCTCAAGTGTTTTTTTTCTTATACCGAGACATCCTGAGGTGCTACAAGCCACGCTCTAGAACTCGGGGCCCTCTTCCACACGGAAGCCTCATGGCTAAACTGGGAGGCTGCGCTCACCCTCTGTCCCCACGTCTCATGGGCACGGTCTCCACAGTGAGAGATGCGCAGTAACTCCTGGGTGGGTCGTTCAGCGCTGCTCTCTCTGCTCGGGGCTCCCCGCTCGGCACCCACACACCCCTCCCACGTCGAGGGGTGTCGGTTCTCAAGGACTCCGCCGCCGGGCTGGCCCCAGCCGCCGTGCCGCCGTCGGGAGACCCCGGCCCCCCCGCGCAGGGCGGGGAGGGCGAGCCGGGGCCCGCGGAGAGGGAGGGCAGCGCCGGGGGGAGTGGCCCGGCCAGGACGGCCTCATAAATAGCCCTCGGCGGGGCGGCGGCGGGAGGAGCCGTCGGAGTCGCCGCCGTCGTTGCCGCGCCGGCCGCGGTCAGAGTCAAGTCAGGACCGCGGACAGCGCCCCCCCCCGCGCCGCCGCCCCGCGCCCACCATGACGGCGGAGACCCACCTGCAGGGCGTGGAGATCTCGGCCGCCCAGTTCTTCGAGATCTGGCACCACTACGACTCCGACGGTGACTCCTTNGCGAGGGGGGCAAGCCCGCGGGAGGCTGGGGGGACCCCACCGCTGCCCTCCCGAAAGCGGCCAGGTCCCCGTCCGCCGCCCGCCGCCCGCAGCCTCGGGCGCAGCCCCGGAGCCGTCAGGGGCCGGGGCCGGTGCCGGGCGAGGTGCGCGGGGAGCCGCTCGCCGGGAAGGGAGCAGCCGGGTCGGAGACGCCCCTGTCGGCGCTGGAGAGCGGAGAGAGAGTTTGGAGGGAGCGGTGACGGCAACCGTAACTCTTTCTGTTGTAGGCAATGGGTTCATGGACGGGAAGGAGCTACAAAACTTCATCCAGGAGCTGCAGCAGGCACGGAAGAAGGCAGGCTTGGTAGGTTAATGTTTCGCCCCACTTTTCTGTCTTCTTCGGGAAAGAAGAGTTTTCTTGAGCAAACTCCAGTGCCCCGGTTCCTTCTGTTCTCTCTTGCCATCACACGGTTCATGCACCTGCCGCACCAGGCAAAGGGAAATAGCTTGGTTAGAAATGAGCAGGTTGCAAATCAGATTAATCGTCTTCTTTGGAAAGGTGAAAGCAGGGTCCACGTCGCCGGAGAGCAGCTCCCACTCATACCTTGCCAGGCTACAAGCTGATATTTCTGACAGTGCTTAAAAAGATAAATCAAGAAGTGTATGGATGCTGTCTTTTTGTCTTGGATGGGACCCTATCCCATTGCAATTAATCTTGTCTGGTCCAGATATGTACTCATTAAAACTG
>VZRV01003964.1:3716895-3754603 GCA_013398115.1 Falcunculus frontatus | reverse complement strand
GGGGAGGAAAGAAAAAAGAGGAAAAAAGAGAAAAAAGAGAAAAAAGAGAAAAAAGAGAAAGGGAAAAGCCCAACACTTCTGGGTAGTTGGACTCCTAATTTCACACCTAATGGGCAGCACGGGCTGAAATGCGTTTCTGCCCCTTGGTGGTCACTAAATAGATCTGCAGATGACTCCTAAACACTTACTGCTCTTCACCGGGACTATGAGTACCAAACCCTGGCTGTTTGAACGGCTCAGAGAGACAGCGAAGTTTTTGACAGTGTTGTCAAAACACTTCTGTGTATGAGTTATAGAAACATTAATTATTAATTTCCTCCAAACTATACCCATGTGGGGGGAAAAGAAAAGGGAGAAAGAAAGAAATTAAAGATTCCGTGTAAAGATACAGCCATTTTTAGCATCAAAGCCCAATATATAACTTAATGGAGTCGGTCTAAATGGATCTACGCTAAAAGACTTCTGAAGAAACAGAAAAAAATTTGTCATTTAAGCGGATGATGTGTGCAGGGAGGAAATAGATTAATACTTCATCATAAGAATGCCTCCAAATTGAGAAATAGCTTTTCAATAATTAACCTTGCTTTGAAAGTGCCTGTATATTTTAGAACTAAATATATTAAAAAATTATTAATATTATTATTAAAATATTAATATCTAATTGTTTTGTGGAAAATTGTATCGTATTAATTGTATGAGTACAAACTTTACACACATGAAAATCTGTCTCCCAGCAATGCCTCTAATCTTATTGCAGTCTAGGGACAAGTTAATTCTTGTTAGAGACAGTGATGTAGGGTCTCATTTTCCTGAATGTAAGTTCAAACTAAAATTAAAAATAAAACAAAGCAAAATGAAAGTTAAAGAAAAAACTAAACAGAAAATTGGGAAAGGAATGTGGGTTTTTTAGGGGGGAAAAGTCTATTTTTTTCATAGAAAAACGATATAACAACTTCAATACATTTCAAATACTGCAAAAGAATAAATCTCTCTTCTATACTAAAGTGCAGGAAATGTAAGTTTGCCCAGTAGAAAGAAGATATTAAAGCCTCTTTATATTTAGCAGGAATGGCATTGTTAATAGAAATGCTAATATATTATTGAGTAGTTAAAAAATTAATTAGAAGCTCAAGGAAAAAATATTTATAATTTTAAGATCAGGATCTTTTCTCTCTCAAAGCAAGTGTTCATCTCTTTAAAACATAGCCTACTCAAAGCAACACAGAAAGCCTTGCAGGATTATTCTTATCTGCTACAAATTTTATAATATATATGGGTTTTTTTTAAAATAACCCCAGCCACTGTCTCACACTGTATTATAAAAATGCTCAGATGTTTAAGTTTTTCTGTCCCATTTCTCTGATTCAAACCTAGCTTTGGAGTGTTCTGCTGAAAAGAGCAATCTACAGTAGCAATACCAAATTCAGTACCTGGTCTGTGGGCTCTGGAGCACGGCTATATGTCATCTTAGGTTTCAAATCTAACCTGATTCTTGCATTGAAGGCTCATTTGCTAAACAAGCATCTCATTAGTTCATTTCTTGTCTCATGGGATACTAATTCAGTACCTTTGAATATCTATTCTTTTGCCAGAAGGGACACATTGAGAAACTAGTGTAAGTTATATGTCATTTCCTTGTCTGTCCTTCTTTTAACACCCCAAAGCTTCTTTGTCATTATTAACTTCTGCATTTCAGGTCACTCTTCTGTTCACTTTTTTTGAAATATTCAATTATGCATTCTTCATAGCTGGATTTTACATCAGTCGTGCCATGTGCATTAAAGAATCACATTGGTGCTGTCATTGAATAGGATGGTTTAATATTTCCCAATATTCTTCCCAACTACAGAACTCTTCTAATTATGTTCTGATGCTAATCCTTGTATTAATCTACTCAGTAAGCCTGTACTTTCACAGCTGCTTTTTCTCAGACAGAGAGGTAGCATGCAGCTTGATTCAGGCTAGCCCCCCTGAAAGGGGGGAATGTCTACTCAGAAATTTTAGTGCTTGGGCTTTGGTAATATTAGGCCTTTTTGCTTCATTCATTATGGTAGATACTGAATTGTTCTGGTATAATTTCAGCCATGTTAAAAGAATTGCCTCTTTTTTAAAGAGAAAAGATACAAAAGTATATAAACATAACTTCCATTTATTGTGACCCACATTTATGCAATACGTTCTCTATTTGGGTGTGCCAAGTGCCAAAAGAAAGTCTGGAGTATAAGTGACTAATGCAGCGATTGATAAAGCATCAATAGGTGGATCTTGTCTGAGCTATTCCACATCCGTTTCTCACTTTCCCTGCCTATATAGATAATGACAATAGTTCTCCACAGAAATACGTGATTTATGAATACAGTCTGTAAGTGTTTCTGTAGTGCCAACTATACTTACATTTTCAAATCATATCAAAAAAAGCTAATTTTTTCCACTTGTTGGACAAGTGTCTTTTCTGAGGTGTCTGACTGAGGCATGAAGGGCTAGTTTCTTCATTTCAAAAATTGAGTACTGCATCTGTATCAGGTTTAGGACTAGACTTGGTTAGATTTAGGCATGTTTCTTTTGACCAAAAATATTTATTTGAATAACATAAATAACTCTTCAAGCATCTCATGAGCAGGTGAAATGAACACCAAAAATTCATCATCATTTCTGAATAATGAACTAGAGGACAAGTTTCCTGTTTTGTTTAACCTGTAATCAGCTGTGCCTCCTTCAATGACTGGACACTGTCTGGCACTACAGAGCTGCTATTAGAAAGATTAGTAAAATATTTAACCAGGACTAATTAAAATCCAAGTGTCTAACTCTCCATTCTATCTGCTAAGAAAACTTGTCCCCACTTTGGGATCATTAGATGAAAGGTGACTTTGAAGTCCATTATATTAATAACCACATCTCTAATTAAAGCCATGGCAAATTACTAACCTGCCATGGATGACTTTGACAGAAATAGGATACTAGGCCGTGATTGTATCAGCTACAAGGAACTGACATTTTAGTTAGCTTTGGCAGGTGAAATTTGGGACAAGCTACAATGGACTTTGTAGAGCTGAGATTCCCTGTGTCTCCAGTGAGAAAATCATTTAGGTCCTATGTAATCAGATCTGTTATAACAACTAAACCATTAATTTCCAAAGTCCAACATAACTTCATCTGTAACTGTAGAATTGTCCATTGTTTTAATGACTGTAACCCTATTTTTGCTGCATGGTTTCATTAGCTTCCACCTCTAAGCAATACAATGAAAATTAAAAGTTTAATCAGTATTGAAGGTTGATGACAGCTCATGTCAAAGCAAGGCAGGTTAAGTTGAAGTGTGAAATCAAATATTTAGATATTTACCCCAAGGCTGGCACTTTTTGCCGTAGCCTGAGGATAGTCTTTAGAGAACAGATGTATAGCAGGGACCATAATTTATATGGACAACTATGATGGCTTTATTCTGTCAGATTTAAGGTACTGCCTAAAGTTTTCTCCCACCTAGATCTCCCTCTCTACATTTAAGCAGTGACATTTTGACTCCGTTTCCATGATAACCAAATACTAAACAGTGAAAAATATGATATTGTGATGAGTTCTTTTAAGACTAAAATAGCATCCATTGTTCAGGAAAAATCCACTCAGAGACGTGGATAGACTATTTTGGTGTTCACATGTATTATATTGAATTTTTTTTCTTATTTTGAAAGATTCTGCACTGCCTTCAAGTTACTAATTTAAAAGTGAAAACTGAGAAAATGGACTAATAATTGCCTATGAACTTACTGTCACCGTCTTAAACAAAGGAACTTTTAGACACATCTTCCAATACACGTCTTTATAATTTTTTCATTCTGTAAACTAAAATAGAGTTCTAAGTATTTAGATGCCAATCATTCACACTGGGTATAATATAAATCCCTTGGAAGTAAAATTTATCAGAATGACATTATTTGTGACAAAAAACAATGCTCATTTTCATTTAAACTTGACGACTGTAGCTGCAGTGTGTGAGTACTTCATTAAATGTGGTATATTATTTGGCAACTAATAGATTATTCAAGTAAGTTTACGTATGTTTCTTGTATTTTAAAGTAATGATTCTATCATTGTAACTTCGTAGGATTTAACACCTGAAATGAAAGCTTTTGTGGACCAATACGGGAAGACTACTGATGGAAAAATAGGTATAGTTGAGGTAAGACAGTTACTTTGTAAGTTTACTTGTAGAAAATGCATTTAGCACAGAATGATGTGAGCATAATATGCCAATACTTCAGATTTTTAGATAGACAGAATATTCTTTCCTTGCCCTTAAGATCTTTTCTTCTTTTCACTAACGAAACTTTTTCATCAACAAAAAGTAATGTATTCCTTACCATTCCAGACATTTCACCCCAAGTAATTTAGCTTTTCTCTCATTATTCAATACAAAAAGTATCAATAGAAATTTAGCTTTTTACAAAGCAGATAAAAACTCTATTTTAGAAATTTAAATTTAAAAAGTAACTTGATGAAAAGTAATGTGATGTAGTGCTGCCTGTGATTTTGAACTAATGCTCTGTCACCATTCCTAATAGCGACGATAGCACCCGAGTGAACTTAATTGGGCAGTCACTGTATCTAGTCTATTCTAAAAAACACCATATATGGCAAGTCAGCATGTTAATCATGTTAAATGTAAACAAAATTTTAATAGTAATTGTGATTCCAAAGAAAGAATTTCTTAGGATTTCCTTTCTTGAACTTTAACAGAACTTCAGGCAGAAAATTCTCACATTCCTTACTCCCATTTTCTGAAGAGGTTGAAGATAACCAACTTCTTCTCCTCGTTCAGCTGCTCAGCAATTGTATAACTTAGACAACTTGCTAGGAAGGGGGGAACCATTGTGTTTTCTCTCACTTTCACTCTTCAGCACTGCAAGTCAAAAAGGAGAATTTGTGGGGTTATGAGGTTACAGTTTGAGAAGTCACTTCTCTGAGCTTAACTCAATGACTCATTTATGTCACTCTGAGTGCAGTGAGACTGCAGTTTTATTATTAAATGATATTATTTTTTTTTTCCTGATAATAAGAAATATGACCTAGAGAGCTAATTAAGAAACAGCTGGAAACAAGCCAGGCCTGCAAAATTTCTACAGTGACCAGCTTTGGGTCAGTATCTAATTTTAAAACAGAGGACTGAATAGAATCTGCAGAAGTCAATAGAAAATATCCCTGCTGATACAATAGATCATTTCAAGATACCTTTTCTCATCTGTCATTTGTCTGAATTTTATGTAACTTTTTTAAGGCATATGTAATTATGACTAAACTACCATAGAAATATGAAGAATTTGTTTCACTTGCAGTCACGACTGAATTTTAAAAGCGCATCTTTTGACAATACTTAGCATTGATCAAATAACTTTGCATCTAGAAAGAAGTAGTGTTTATTTGGTATAACAAATTTTTTGGTTTTAGAGTAACAAATGTTTATTTGTTTGTCATTGAAGAATTTAGTCTTTTTGAATATGTGTATAGCAAGCACTGGATGCAAGAAGAATGTGTGAACAGTGCCTGAAAAAGACTGTACTTCTTCACTTAGGAAAGCTAACTGGAAGTTTTACCTTTCAAATTCTATTTCTGATTCTGATATTGACTTAATGAGTGAAGATGAGCAAATCCAATAGGGCCTGATATGGCTCACCAACCCCAGTGAAGTGCCAAGCATGCTCAGCATCCACGGAAGCAACTGAATAGTGATAGTATGGAGTTCAGTGACTGAAGGGACTTTCTCCCTTAATATAGCAGTTTCCAAACCCAATAGCTATATTTTATTTCCCTTACATCAGCATGAAGCTTGATTTGGAAATTGCTGATGGGACTCAAGAAATGTGTGGTATGTGCAGAGCAGTATGGTATTAAAGTTGGTATTTCGACTTGATTCTCCTTCCTTAGTAAAAAAAAAAAGTATCCAGTAATTCCAGATTGTTCCCATTTACACAGTACATCAAACAGTTTTTCTGAAAATTGTGTGAACGCTGTTTAAAAAAACTTATGTAAAGCCGTTCAGACTCCCAGCCCTCATAATGAATACCCAGCATTTAATGAAGAATATGCTAGTGAATAATGAGTTTTCAGGAAAGGTCTGTTGACTGAGATAAAGAGGAGGCCTGGGTGGCTTCAGAGAGGAAGGAGTGGATTTTCAGCTCAGATTAAGTGTTGATTCTGTCTTTGCGAGCACACTGCAGTTAGTTCGCTGGCTATTATCCAGTGTCCTCCAGCTAAAGGCAGAGCCTGACCTGCCCACTTTCTTGCCATTGTGTAACAGACCTTTAATTCACCTTCTGTACTCGAGACCAATGCTTTCACCAAAATGTTGCTGTGAAACCCAAGGTTTCAAAACTCAGAACTGCAGCAATTTCACATTCAAATTATTTGAAGATTACTGCTGCCATAAAAACGACTACTTATTAGCCTAAAATATTCTTTGTACTCCCATGCTCTATTATGGGATTTTAAAAAGCAAATTCACTCTATTAGGTGAATGGAATTTTAAATAGCATTAAATATCAACGGAATTTACTTAGAGAACAATGTCTAGAAAAAAGTTCTGATATTGTTTTAGGTACTGAGGGTATTTTTTCTGCTAGGTAACCTATAAAGACACACTTCACCTGGCAGCTGACCAAAGAGAAGACAAACCAGTCTCAGGCTTTGTAGTTGTGCTCTATTATTTGTGATCCAGAGGTTCTCCAACCAACCTTCTCCATAAAAGCATCAAGGCTCACTAAACTACTATTGCTGCCATAAACAGATTCACAGTGGTCTGCACTCTTACTCAAACATGCTCACAAAGTCTGCCTATGCTTATCCCCACAAAGAAATCATCACTTAAAATAGCACCAAGTTTCCGTCTTTCTTCTTGGTAGTGGTATAAAACCGGGACTGGGAAGTCAAACCAGTTTCCACACAATCTACTCATCCCTCAATACTGCAGAGTTTTCCACAAAAAGCAATTTAATGCTTTCTTTTAAGACTTACAAGGGGTGAGAGGTATAGCTTAAAATAAGGTAATTTTCTTCCAGAGGTAATATATTCTGTACCTCAAATAGAGTTTGGTACTGCTAATAAGCTGTTAATGATCCTTTGAGTTACTATTTTACAGCACCCTTGCAAAATTCACAGGAGTTAGCTATGTCATTGAATGACATGTTATTTATATTTTCCACATAAGCAAACCCTTTCCCATTGTTATAATCAGTCACTTCTCCCAAAATCTCTTTTTTATTCTAAACAGTTCTTCCATTCAACATTTGCTGTTAAATACGAATGCCCTCTAAAAATCAAAGCTTTTCTGTTATGAGAGAAATAAAGATATTTTTTCATAAATCAGGACAAGTTACACACATTTAGCTATTGCATACACGTAAACATATACTTACCCACACGTGTATATGCTATTTATAATGGAGTAGGTTTTGAAAGCTGCTGACAAAAACGCATTTCTTAGGTCGATTTTGGTTTCGTGTTCAGCCACTTAGCAAAAGTGCTCAGAAGGCTCTGATGGGCCTGACAGCCTGTCATCAGCTGTGCCATTTCTGTAAGGAGAGTGCTCTGATGTGTCTTTTCAGATGTACTAACACAAAAAGAATTTAACTGATTCTTTGTATATACGATTTTAGAGAAACAACAGACATGTCTCCATAACTTTGTTGTGTCTGTGGGGTGGGAGCTGAAGTCACTTACGGCTCTGCTGGATCCCAATAAAAAAGCCTCAGCAATTAGGCGACAGCACTGAAATAGGCAGAACAAAAGATTTGAGGGTGTGAAATGGAGGCAGAAAACCAAAAATTTGAATCAAAATTTTAAGATGGGACTCCAGAAAGTCTGCAGATGTCATTTTACATAAAATAATGCAGCTAAGAAATCTGTCTTTCTCCATTTTCTCCATAGTAAGCACAGCTGGTCTATTCTTCAAGTAAAAAGTTTTTTTTTAATCAAAACATTTCATGCATTTTGAGGACAGAAAAAAAATATCGGGCTTTTGTTAAAAACAAATCGTGATTCTACATTAAATTATACAGCATGTTTTCCATCCTCTACATTTGTCACTTGCCAAAATTGAGTTATAGTAAATGAACATTTTCAATAATCAGTATAATAATGTCTGATTTTAAAAAAGCCTTTTGTAGAGAAAAGGCATTGGAAGAACCATCCCTGGTTTTGCAGGGCTAAAAGCCCTCTTGATTTCTTTCTGGTATTTATAGCTCTTTTTGAACATATCTCTGTGATTGACAAATGAGAACTGCCATCCCTTACCCTCCCTGTTTTCTTTTTTTTCTCCTGGCTTTTCCTTATATTTAACCATTTAAATTACCCATGTTCTTCATGTCAGTGTTCCTTTCTTTCTTCCTCTTCCTTGGTATCTGTGAGTAGTCTGTATTTCTCAGTTTCTTAATTCATGGTCCTTCACACTTATCCTCTGTGAATCCCTGTGTTATGCTTTCCCTTCATGCTGATTCAATGGATTTTAATACAGATCCTAATTCTGCATGGATGAATTTTTTTCCCCTTTCCCCAGCTACCCTTTTGGTAAAGTGTTACCTCACTCCCTTCTCTCAGACTTCAGTTCTGTTTGACCTTGATGACTATGACAAAGCTGCAAGCCAGAAGCCTTTCAGAGACATCTTCCAGACACTTCAGCTAGCGGGATGAAGCTTCCAAGGGAGCCACAATATGGCAGTATGAGCACAAAGAATTTCATACGCTTTTAAAAATCTTCATGCTCTATTACAGGCTCAGCTGGCCTAATGAAGAGCCAAAATTTAATCTTTCTTAAATTCTGTTACAGCTTGCCCAGGTATTGCCAACAGAAGAGAATTTCCTGCTGTTCTTCAGATGCCAGCAGCTAAAGTCAAGTGAAGACTTCATGCAGGTACAGTATGAAAAGTCACCTGTTGTAAAACCATCCAAGACCCATAAGCATATCATTAAAGCGTTCACATTCTGATTGCAGACATGGAGGAAATATGACAGCGACCACAGTGGCTTCATTGATTCTGAGGAACTTAAGGTAAACCAGTATCTATGAGCATGCACAACATGAGAACAGGTGTTGGATTACAGCCTGTGCTGCTATCTCGTTCTTCAGATACCCACTTGTGCATGTTTTTGCATTTCAAACATGACAAAAAATGCAATACAATTAGCTGATTTTTTATCGCCAGTAAATTATTTAAAGTGAAACTCTAATCTGATCAATGTTTTTTTAAGCCATGTTTTAATTCAGATCAGTGTTGGTATCAAGTGGCTAAGGGTACCAGGTAGCTTAGAAGCAAGAAAGATTAAGAAAGCGAGATGAGTCTCTGACAGCTACGGTGGTTATTTTTTTGGCCTCTTAGGGAAAAAGGTTGCTTTGTTGTGGTTTTTTTAAGAGCATCACTGCTATTAATCACTATGCTGCTGGACAGATTATGCTATCTCAAGTACCATGTAACCCTACAATTTCCACTGTAATACTGTTAGACTAACACAAATAGAATTGTGCTGCTTCTGCTTGGTTAACCTAGTAGGATTTTGATATCGGCTTTAATATGCACAAATAAGAGCAAAATTGAGCTTATCCCATTAGCCATCTCAGCCTTGCATAGTTAAGAAATCTTAAAATGAGTGATTTTATTTCCCTAGTCATATCAATTTGTTGATGCTGAGTTAGTGTCTCAGAATCACAGGGTGGTTGGTAGGGACTTCTGGAGGTCATCTGGTCCAACCCCTCTGCTCAAGGAAGACCACCCAGAGCCAGTTTTCCAGGACCTTGTCCAGATGGCCTTTGAATCTCTCCAAGAATGAAGACTCTGCAGCCTCCATGGGCAGGCAACCTGTGCCGGTGCTGTGTCATTCTTGCCGTGAAAATGTGTTTCCTGATGCTCAGAGGGAACATTTTGTGTTTAACTTTGTGACCACTGCCTCTGGTCCTGTCAGTAGCCTAGCTCCATCCTCTTTGCACCCTCTCTTGAAGTATTTATATACTTTGATGATGTTCTTCTGAAGCTCTTCTTCTCCAAGCTGAAGCGTCCCAATTCTCTCTGCCTTTCTTCATAGGAAAGATGCTCATATACAACAGCTTTCTGAGTGGAAAGGTGCCATTTTCCACAGTTCAACTGCATTTGATTAATTTACCTTCAAAGGAATCAAAGCAATTCATAGCAAGAGAAAGATCTAGCAGTGTTTATCCATCTAATTTGGACTATTTTGCTCATATGTGGTATAAAGGAGAGTTATGTAAGTTTTAAATGAAGCATCAGGAGATCAAACTGTCCAAAATCTTTACAGTTCTTCTGCTCAGAAAAGGAATCCATGACCGAAAATTCACATCTTTTTTCCTTTTCCCTTTCTCTTTTGAGTTTGATATCTGTGTGACATTTGCTGGGGATCTAAGCTTAGGGTAACCCTCAAGCAGAAAAGCCGATTCTTCTGCTGACTGGTTGTGCCAGGTTGGTGTATTTAAAGTTGGTAGGATCAGGAAAAGGTAGCACTTGAGAACTCTCCAGCTGTTAGATGATGCCTGCTGACTGCTATATTTTAAAATAGATTTTTAAAAGGCAGGGCTGATTGAGGGCCAGCTGAATAATGAAGACATTTTAACTGAATCTCTAAGGGTTCATCTCTCTTGTGCTATGAGGTTTCGTTTTCCTCAGTGAAAGAGGCTATTTTAACACCAAAAATAACACATAACTGTCCAGTTTTATTTTTAGATCAGTATTTCTTGGCAAGCGCAAACATTTTTAAGTATTTGCTATGGGAGGAATACACCCACTTCCAACTTTGTAAGTGAAATTTAAGCTGGAAATCAGTTAAACTTTCTAACAATAGTAATGACAGTAGAATATGTTGTGTAAGGGGGAGGCAGACTCTTCATCACTGCCTGTATTTAGGAAAGGTTTGGCAATAGCTCAGACCAGAGAGTAACTCAAGAAGTTTAGATAGATAGAATCCTTTCTTGAGACATGGACTGAATAGCCTTTTAATTTCCCTTCCAGTTCTGTTTTCCACTGAAGCACACAAGATTAAACCTGTTTCCGTAACATCCATTCACCAGGTCTCAGTCGTGTTCTTTGTTACACAGGCTGCCAGGAAGGGCTTCCAGCATGGAGGGGGCCAGACTAGAAGAACTATAGTGGGTGTTAGTCATACGACTATTGACGTGCTTGCATTCAGGTTCAGGAATACAAGTATATTTTCTTATAAGCTCTCCCATTTTCTATCTTGAAATATGGCCAAAAATTCCACAAAGATAATAACACTCCAAATGATGACAGGAATTAGCTCCTTCATCAGGTCTTGTAATGCCCTTGCTATACAGTTTGGTATCTTTCTTTTTTTGATGTCACAGATCTAGTACAGGAATTTAAAACACTGAATGGGTGGAAACCATCTTATTTTTTAAAGTAAAAATGGCTGGTGTTTCAAGTCATGTGACATCAAATTCTCATTAAAAAACGCAATGGAATTGGCTGCACATATGCACCTTCCACATGGTGGGAAGAAGAAATATTCACTTCTAGCGTCAGGTACTGCCACAGGCAAGGACAAAACTTGATTAATCATTGATCCTTTCTGTAAAATTTTTCCTATGTTGCATGAAGTGATTAGGCATCCAAGTTTTCAAGGAGACCCAAGGTTAATTAGCTTAGTTTACTGATGGAGCTGATTAAGAAGCAGTATACTTGAAAGCCAAACTTTTTTCCAAATTCTCAATACAACAAATGGCACACAATGCAGGAAGTTTTATTAGTTACTTTTTCCAAATAAAATGCAGTATACTTGAACTTATCAAAAGAAACATATATTCTTAGTTGTTGATGAATATATTTTTCCTACTTATTTGGAACTTCAATAATAAATACTAAAGTGGAAGTAAAATAGTATTTCCCATCACTTTAATCTGAAGTTAGCAAGTCAAACATTTTATACTGTAAATAAAAATTCACCTATTACTCTATTTATTTTAACAGAGCTTCTTGAAAGATTTATTACAGAAAGCAAATAAGCAGATTGAAGACTCAAAGCTAACGGAATACACAGAAATAATGGTAAGGTTATTTATAGGCATAATGAGTTAATCCAAATTCTGTTTGTCTTTAGCCACTGGAAGGCTCCAAATGACTTGGAGACCCATCAGGTCCCTATCAGACTATGACATTGCAAGAGAGACACAACTGTGGCACCTATCCCTGCAAGTATTTTTGCAGCTACAGAGCTTTAATAGGCAGTTTTTAGGACTGCTTAAAAAGAAAAGCCCAGGAATTTTTAACCTTCTTGGTATTTATTTAATATCATGCCATGTCATAGTATTTTCCCTGTTTTGCTTTCTTGTGCTGCTAGTTGTAAAACCAAAATCTTCACATTTCATAGGAACACATGTGTTCTTATCATAATTATATTATTATATTTAGATCAAATTAATTTGGTGTTACTTTGTATGTTTTGCCTTCTTGCAGTGCTGTGGTGTCTGTCTCTTGTCCTAAAAGCCATTACTGCATGGTGGCTTCCTTAGATTTACAAACATCTTACATGTTCCTTCTCCCTTTGCTTCAAAAAAGAAACTGATGTTTAGATAAACACTGTAGCAAAACTGTTGCTTCCCTGGCCTTAAATCAGCCCATCCTTGGAACAATCCATCCATCCCATTGCTATGGTACTCCGTGGTAAGGACCAGTACTGGCTTCTGCATGGGTTTTTCAAGAAAAAAGAGGCAGAATTCTGGTCTTCAGCAAATGCGTAACTACATTTTCTGTTTTACCAGCTGGTTTTCATCCCAAAATACTTTTCACAATCAAAAATATGCTAGGTAGATGTACTAGCCCTCAAACTGTCTTAAGATTGGCAGAACAAAACTTGTGTTTCTCCTGGAAAAGGTCTGCTGGTTCATTGTACCAGTATAAACCACTTACATAGAATTGTCACTGTTCATTCACTGCTGAAGATAACATTTTCATTCAGGGAGCTTTTTGACCTCCATCCTATAGTATGCTGTAGGTTCTGGCCTCTGCTGAGACACACAATGACAAAGAATTTAGCTATAAGATAAAAAAAACATAAGCCCAGCTCTCCAATAATGTCCTCAGAAAACAGAAGGATAACAGAAAAGGCACAGTCCTGAGCAGCTGCTGGCAGGCAGAGCCAGCCACTAACAACTCATCAAAATACAAAATAAGTTCACTTCACAGCTGCCACTGCTTACCTCCCCCAAATGCAAATCTGCTTTCATGGGAAATGCACACAAGGCAGATGCTTTTATACAAAGGAAGGAAGTGTTAAAAGGAATCATGGTGCTGTGTAGAAATAAACATTTGTAGAACTGGTCACTTTTTTCTGGTATCCTTTGCCATTTATTGTGTATTAACAAAGTGAAATTAGGTCTTTTTTCATTGTATTACATTAGTTCCCTCTTTAAAAGTATACATATTTATGCATATATGTCAGTACAGGATGTTGCTTTCCCTCTTATCTATAAATTACATCTAAAATGACTGATTGCAGGTGATGGGATGGAATGTGGGTGATGGTGCTTTCAATACAATGCTTTGTAGTCTGCTGCTTTTGTGACTCTGATACAGCAAGTGCAATATAATGTTTGAAAGTAAAAAAACGGAACTATACAGACATAAATATTGGAAGGGAAAGTCCTATGGAGGAGCAATATCTTCATCTACTTCTAATAGCTATTATAAGCTGTTTGTGCCTCTCAAGTAGCAGGAGCTCATCCTTTCAAGGCCTCAAAGCAAAAGACTTTAACAGTAGAACTATTAAAAATTATTATAAATAGCAATCATTTATTTTGTGAAATTATATTAACATAGTTATAACTATAATTTAATTATGTTTGTTTGGAGAGATTTATTTTCCTATTTTCATACCATCAAGAAAATATGATCATCTGGAACATCTGTTCATTTCTTTTTTTAAATATATCACAGTGACAAAACATTGTCTTTACTTAAATACTTAGACCTAGTCAATTGAATAAAATGTCTACTGTTTTCTGTCTAGGGAATTGAATGCCTTGGATTCTATTGCATTTTACCCAACACTTTTTTCATCTTTATGACTAGAGAATAATGATTCTATTGTCCAATCATGACATGAAGTCAAACGTAAAATGTTTCCACATCAACACTCCTCTCATTTATAAATTATTACATGCACATTTCTCATACAGGATATTCATTCCTCAGTGAAGGTAGGTTAAGACCTACCTTACTGCAGGTTAATCAGAATTGCTCATCTGGTTTCTTATCAAGCTTTTGCAGTAGAATTAATTACTATAAATTACTTAGTCAGTACTTAAAATAAATGTATTACATAGCAAATGTGACCTAGGGATATCATTTCAGGATAAAGTTAATTGGATTTAAGTTTTCCAAATAAGTGTTTTCTTCATTAGGATGATTAATTTTGATTAGGAATGTAAAATTATATCTTGTTTCAGCTCAGGATGTTTGATGCAAACAACGATGGAAAATTGGAGCTTACTGAACTGGCCAGGTATGTCTTCTGTTTCTTTTCGCAACAAATACCACGTACCAAGTGCTGTAATGGGAACAGTTAAATATTTTGACCTTTGTTTTTTTTTCTCTCCAAAGACTACTCCCTGTACAGGAAAACTTTCTTATTAAATTTCAGGTATGAATATTCACATTCTTCAGATAACCTATCACCATCACGCATAACTGGTGTCATTAATGGATTTGTTTTCCTTTTGGCATTTAGGGTGTCAAAATGTGTGCAAAAGAATTCAATAATGCCTTTGAGATGTATGATCAAGTAAGTCTTAAAAAAACGTTTTTATTAACTGCACTTATTTTCTGAATTTGTGGAAAACTAGCCATAACCTCTGGAATTAAAACTAAATGTTCAAACTTATCTTTAATGGTACTTTTCAGGATGGAAATGGCTATATAGATGAAAATGAACTTGATGCCCTACTGAAGGATCTCTGTGAAAAGAACAAAAAGGTAATCCTAGAGGACTTCTTTCTCCTTAGAGATTAGATTTAATTTGGATTTTAAGGACACTTTAATCCACCCTAATAAGATAAATATAGAGCTTCTAAGTCATAATTCCTGAAGTCAAAGTACAACTAAAAATTGTGGTGGAAATAATAGCAGTGTAAATCCTGAACTAGGGAAGTTGTGATTACACAGTGACACTGTCAAGAGCTTGCTTGCTTCTGAGACACCAGCTAGCAGCAAGCTGACATATGGCTATCATATGGATAACATACAAATATATAAAAACCTTTTAGTGTGTTACTGTCGGACAGGCTGAGAGTACCTGGGATTTTTTCTCATTTCCTGCCATTGGAAGTAAACTTGTTCATGCTGGTAACTAAACAGGATTTTAAAGCATTATCTGTTCTTTAAATAGGAATTAGACATTACCAACCTTGCAACATACAAGAAAAGCATCATGGCCTTGTCTGATGGAGGAAAGCTTTACCGAGCAGAACTGGCTCTTATTCTCTGTGCTGAGGAAAACTAGAGCTCTTCTGTCATGTCCACTTAACTAGTGATGTACTCTACACAATAACTGTGCACTATAAGGGAGTAGGCTGTATTTTTAAACTGCATATAGAAAATTAGCCAGGATGTGTGGCACATTCCTTTCAGTTTGTTTCTATACTGTTTGTAATGTACAGTTTTTGTAACAATAAGATTGATAAGGGGAATGTCAGTGTTTGGGCCAGTCTGTATATTCAAAAAGAAACTAAATATGTCAGGGTTGGTTTTGGTTTGGTTTTTTGCTTTCATAAACCCAGCTGGAGAAAAATTAAACCTGCTGACATTGGTGTGGTCATCATATCCTTTGACACTTGCAACATTTCTTGTTGAACTACATAACAAAAAGATCTACACATCTTTCCCATAACAAATAAATGTGGGGTTTTTAAATATACAACATGAATTCAGATTAAATATGATCTAGGTCTGAAATAGGAAAGAGACATTGGTATGTCTGATTTCAAAAATTTAATAAGGCACTAAGAAATATTTTCAGTTTTCAAACCACCCACTTACAGGTCTGTACTCTCTGCAGTCTTAAAATTACTCATTACGAATTTATAGCATATAGACAAAGCATTTATCTGGAATAGATCTCCATGCAGTAGTTGATAAAAACGTAGTGTTCTCAATATAGCTGTTTTACTAAATTTAAACATAGACACTTCAGAAATAAATGCCTTTAATCTGTCTTGAAATCCTGGCTAAATGACAGGTAGTATAGTTAATACACAGATTAACATATGATATTATAAGTGTACCTTTCATGACTATTGCTGTGTCAGAGAATATGACAATCCATTTTCTAAACTATTTTCACATTTTGCAGGTTATAATTATTCTAGTAAATTGCTGTTTTTACATCATATTCTGTGTAATCTATAATTAAATTTAATATCCTAAGATTATTGGTGTCTAGTTTGTGTATCTCCTGGATTCTTGTATCTGTACCACGTAAAGGACAAACTGACTATTTTAAAATAATGTGCCTCCTTGGATCTTACACTGAATTACTAGTCTATATCACTAGCATTAAAATTTGACATTAAATTAAGAAGAAAAATAGTACAGATTTTATAACAATGTAGTAATTTAGTTTACAGGGTGGGCTCTGCTTTTTATTATATTAGAGATGTATTTTTTAAATGGGAAATATACTATGAAGCAGCCCTATCTTCTTGCATCCTTGGGTTTTTTTGGCCTGGCTCCCTTTTTACTTTACACCAATTTTATGCCAGACAACTTCATGAATGTCCAGGCCACTGCTCCCAGTAAGTACTGGAGAAAGAAGGAAATTGGGCTGTGTCTGAAAGCCAGCAAACCCATGCTGCCTCCATGTACAACTAACTGTTTTGGAAGCAATTCCAGGTTAGCAATTAGCTATATACAACTTCTCAGATGCATTTCTGTGTCTTATTTAACAAAAGGAAGCAAATGCATTTTATTTGAAACCTATCTCAAACAATGAGGCTCAATCCTTCAAGATTACAGGCAATGAACTCCCACTGAAATTAATCCTTTAATTCCTCAGGTGAACTGAAGCAACTGAATACCATTTCAGGAATGGCCTAATGGCCTTGGGCTCTCTCCAGGCTGAGCCTTGGAAAGTTAAGGTGTAGGTGGTGCTAGATGGGGTCTTTCTGGGAAAAAAAAAACCACACAAAAAACTAAAATAAGATTAAGCCAGCTCATCCTCACTGTTTTACTCCCACTCCATGCACAGTGATTTAACGTATTACCTGCTTGTCTCCTCTTTTCTCTATGCAATGTGAAATACAATTGTGTACATTAAGTGAAGGAACAGTGAATCTGCCTATCAGTACAATAAATGATTGATATTGTTCATATTGTGCACTTGAAATCCTGGATTTTGCCTTATTTTAACATTTTAAAAGTGTTAAGAAAAAAACCCCAAACCTTGTGTGTAAAAGTATGTTTGCTACATCATTACAGTGAGAGATAAAGCTTCTAAAGTGTTGTGACAGAGTCACCACAGAAACTGAAATCTGTCTTCCTGAACATGAGTAAAGTTAGCTGTCACAGATCCGTTCTGAAGCCACCCTTCTGCTACTGCTGCTGCCCACTAGCTGGCTCTGCTGCAGGGCACAGCACAGAAAGCCGGTCTGTCACCCACAGGCAGGATGCTTCCTGCAGTTACTTCTCTTAAATCAAACTTAGATTAAAAGACTGCAGTTTAGAACCCCAGTTCTAGCAAAGGTGCCTACTGTCAGTGCAAAGCAAATTGTGACAAGTATGGGTAAGCCAAAACTGCTGTAAAATCTCCAGGCTTTATACTCTAAATCACTCCTGGGCAGACTGATTTTAAAATGTCACGGTTGGGGCAGAACAAGGCACAGAATAGTAAGAGAAGTGATGATAGGGAAGATTTCTTCTTTCTTCTGGTAAACATCTGGTGACCAAAGAAAAGTAAAATCGTAGCATGCACAAAGATTATTTACCTGATGCAGTGCAGGTACGCCATATTCCAGCTAAACACAGAAACTGAGACAGAGCTACTTGGGATCCCCTTTACTGAAGCTATTAACTATTTTGCTGCCTATAAATAAATAATTTATTAAAATAAACATGCAAAGAAATGCTCAGGCTAACAAATACCAAAACCCACTGTCCTACAAATTACAAGTATGCTGTAAAATATTTTAGCCCCTTCTAATTTAAATGTGTACAGATTAAAACTTAACATGGCACTAGGTATTCAAATCGAAGAAGGTGATCTAGTAATTTTAAAGCACAAACCAGCAAACTGAAAGAATAATAACAATACTAACTATGAGGACCTTATAAACCCTTGGTATTATAAATGCAGTGTTTGCTGACAGAAGTAAACTTTAACAGTACCAGGGCAGGCAGAGTGCCTGCTTCCAGATGGGTCCACACCACCATCCATCAGGGCACCTCAGGGGCCACTAACACTGCCCAGCTGACCATTACGGAGAATATCATGTGAATTTTCACCAACAACTTAATCAGGATTGAATACAGCCCTTGAAGCAAGTACTTTGGCTTTCTTTCATTCACTGCTGCACTGTTCTATCCTCAACAGTTCATGCACAGTATCATAGCACTGATCTAATCCTCCCTGTTTACAACTTAGTTACCCACCTTTGAAAAGATTATCCACACAAGCTGATGAAATTTCTAAACACCATATTTCATGGGCAAATGTCGAATACAGACCAGGGTGCTGACAGTCATCAGCACTTTTATGCAAAATGAACCTCGTCAATGAACAAAATAAATACACACTGCTGCCAAACTCCACTTAAACCTCGATTAAGGCTTTGTTTCTTTACACAAGGTTTGCTTTTTCTGATTTATACTAAGCCCTCATTAATCATGGTTATAGCAACTGGTTATGGAGGGAAACTGAAATCCACTCCTACCTGCTGTGTCTTTGAGAAGATACAGAATGCATACTTAGGCACCTGAATATACATGGCCTGATTTTCTGAAGTGCTGAGCACCTCCAACTCCCTCTGAAATCAACTGAAGTTGTTCTACAGCAACTAAAAGCAGGTCAGTGCACTCAAATCCCAAAGATTCTTTTATTTTATTGCACGTTAAATGATCACATAAAAGACTGTGGGGTTACCTTTGTTCAAGTGATGTTACTTATTTAACAGTTACATCACAAGATGCTCCATGGAGTTAGACAAAGGTACAAACTTTTTTGCAATTCAGTGTCTTTAGTTAGATGTTATCAGTATGGGGAAAAAAGTAAATATAAATGAGCAGTTCATGTGCCCACGAACTTGGAAGCCAGTATGGACAGGTAGGAACTCACAGTTCCCTCAAATAGTATCATCCTCTATTTATAAAGCAAATTCTCAGTTTGGGAAATATAAGCAATATTCTCAACAGTAATTAAAATATTCAAGAGGAGAGAATTCCCAGAACTAGGACAACTAAAGCCTGACAGCAGTTCTGGTATCATAGTGAAGAGGTAATACAAGAGATCTCTCTCATTTGCAACCTTAAAGGATTTTCCTAACTTGTTGATAAGCCCCTACTATAGCACAAGACCACTTTTGAAGCACTGAATTAATCTATTAAATTGTAACAGACAGGTTCAAAGACAGTAAATCACCAGCAGAAATAAAAAGGGTAATTTCAAGATTTAATTAAGCAGGCAAGATGTACTTTTCAGTTGAAAACAGACAGTGAGTCCCCTTTGTGGGTGTCTCCAAGTTGAGTTCGTGGAAGTGATAATACCTTTGACTGATGGATCATGCAAAAGTAATTTTTAAAAAGGTATTTGGATTTTAGGGAAGTATCCTTGTGATTAATGAAAATTAAACTGCCTCTGCAACCCTACTGACTCCTGTTGCAATCTCCAACGCACACCATCACCTTTTCTGACTCATTCCTCCACCCTCCTGTCCCTCCAACTCCATAAAATGATTATGCCACAAAGCAATACTTTTTTTCATTCTTCCCTTTACATTGTGGCTCACTGGCAATCTCAGATAGGGTGAGAAATGTAATAATCTCAGGGCAAATGTGCCAGCTGGAGACAGTGTGGACACTATCTCTCCTGCCAGTTTAGCTGTGTTTGGAATAAAGTAGCTGTGATGACTGTGCTTTATGTCAGTCTGTGAGTAATACAAAGCTGTGGAGCATGCTTATGGATTGGACACCTCTTGGGTTTTAGTGATATTTTATGCCTTTTTCAGGACAGTCGAAACCTCATCAGCATTTAGGAACAGCTTCTTTTGGAATTTCCAAACCAGACACTGCCTGGGTTGGGTAGTAGCTATAAAGCTGCTTTCTCTTATTCTTTTCCTGAGTTCAGATACCATGTGTTGCTGCTTCAGTAACAATTACATTGTATTTAGGCAAAACACAAACTTGAGATGTTTAGGATTCATGTCTTCATAGTAATGTTTCTTTCCTGTCCCTACCAAGTCTAACAACTCTTACTGAAGGAAATGTGTCCCAGTCAGACTATTCCATTCTCCTGCAGCAGTGGATGACAAGAACAGTTATGTTTTTTCACTTAACTAAGTCTATATACTAGCAAAAATGTTGTAAGTTAAGTAACATGTAACTCTTAAAACATTATATGCCATTTCTAAAACTTGCACCAACATATTGGATACATCTTGTCAAGACAAAATGCTCAGCATCTAAAAGCAACTAACTGGTGTAGTTTAAAATGGATGTCACTGGCATAGGCAAGACAAAAGAAACCCTCTTCTTATTATAGCTGCTCATTAAAACTTAAAATGTGCTTTCTGGTTCCATCGCTTTAAAAATAGTTTTTTTGTCACTTTACAATTATTAATTCATTTAGGTATGAACAATAAACGGGTAAAAGTCGATACTTCAGAAGCAGTACCCATTTCTGCAAATGACAAACATTCTGTTAGTAAATAAATCCCCAGTATCTCTTTACAAGACAGGCTTTAAAAGGTCTCCCTTCATTATTCTGACCTTATCAGATGAAGCAAAATCTATTATCCTATGTTACTATTATTTTACACACAGGGAAGAGAGCTATATGAGAGGCAGAAGTGCTTCCTAGCCCCCAAAGCCAAGTATAAACTGGAGCCCTGCTCCACTTTGAGACTTGGAATATGCCTCTTTTCTTGATTTTTTCCACCTGTGCCCCACACACGACCTATGTTTTGTCAGCTAAAAGGAACATGCCAGTCTTTCTGCTTCAGATGACCAGCTCCTGAGGAAATACTGAAAAGTGCAGCTGTCCTGCAGTTCACAGGCTACAGAAATTACTTCAGCTCACATGAAGTCTATGGCAATTTCAGAGATTGAGCACAGTTATCTTCAGTCTCAGTCCAGCACTTCAACCACATGACACACTTAGCTATAGTAAGTCACAGAAACCCATAGATGCAAGAGACTGATAGGAATTTATTTTTATTGACAGCCTGTCTCCAGAGGACAACCTACTAGACACTCCAGAGAAATACTTGATGTTACCACATCTCACAAACATACATCTGAATTTTTTTTCTGAAGCACTTTTTTTCAAATGTCAAAGTCTTATATTCAACTGTGTCCCATAGGAAGAGAGAATATAATTTATATGCAAAGGATGATGAGCAAAAACCAGTATATATGGGCCTAACTTCTCAATTAAATCACTTTTTGGGGAAAAGACATGGCTGTCATGTCAGATTTTGATCTTGTCTACACACCTACCAAACCCAAGTTACTATAAAAAAGCTTTACATTATGCTCAAGAACACGTTGAAGGCTGCTACAATAAACACAGCTGATTTGTTTTATTATCAGTGGCTATTCAATCCCCCACAGGACCATCACTCATAGGAGAAAGGCACATGGAAGCCTCCACTAACACAGTCCACACTTTCACCAGAACACATCTTAGCTTGCTTCAGATTTGTAAAAAGACTATCAAGTGACTCCAAAGTCAGATGTTGGCATTTTTTAAGTATGTCCTGGATTACATGGAAAAATACCTGACTGCCACCAGCACCTGAAGGAAGACATCCTTGACTTGATTCTATTGTCCTGACTCTTAAATCACTGTATCAGTCTCGAAGCACATAAAACTAGGTACATGCTTGAATGTGGGGACAGGCTGGAGCACTGTCCACAAAAAAAAAAAAAAAACCCCAAAAAAAAAGGCATTGATTTCAGGCTGTAAAGGCCAGGGACCGATAATTTCTTTGAAGAATTCCAGCCATTGCCTGAGGCACGAGAGACAAAAACTACCAACTCTGTAAATCTGGATAAAAGAGAGAGAGCAATATTTTACCACCTGCAGATGTGGGATGGATAAACTGACTAGATTCAGAGGTAATGCCATCTAAAAGTTTCCTTAGTACCAGCCTATGAATGCAAATGAAACCTAGGGATTTTTTGTAAATCTCAACAAAAGAAGTTTGAACACTTTCAGTCCCAATTTACCAACATCCCTTTAAATAGCCTTAAATAATCCACCTTTTATAGAGAGCTCCCATAGTCATACATATGAAATAACAAATGATTTTCAGTTTCTCATTTTCAAGAATATTAACTTTGTCATGACAAAGAGCTAGCTCCTTAGAAAGGCATTGCAGGTCCGTAAATGCCATTTTTAAAGTTCAGAATAAGATAATTAACAGACTGAAAATGTCACAAAAGACAAGACCAAGATGGTTATGCATTTCAAGATTTCCTAATAACCACAGGAGTTACATCCTTTCTCAGTGTATGTAGTCCTGCTAATAACTTGAAACTGTATTTAGAACTTTTTATTGATGTGTGCAAATTAGGACTTAATATTTTGTTTCTTTCCAGATTAATGACTACATTCAGTTATGATAGCAATAGAATGCTATTGGAATTACAATATTAAGAGACACTTGCATATATCTGAGAAAAAAAAAATCCTCAGAAAGATTAAAAAATAGGCTGATTGTAGACCATGGCATGGCTATGCAAGACAATCTAAAGAACAACAAAATTTTAGTGACCAACTGTTGATCACTATTGGCAACAGAACAGATTTTAGATTGGAAAAATATACAAACTATATTCAAAACACAACAATTTCAAAATATTTTACTGAAATTAGCATACAAAAGATTTTGAAGGCTATTTCTCAATTGGTTATTTCTAAATATTAATGAAAAAGTAGCTGATCATTTCCAAGAATCTCCATCATACAGTTATGTACTTTAGGAGCCTTTTGTTTTTCTAATCATTGCTTCCATCATATCCCACTGCTCTTTGGTAACCTAACAAAAGAAAAGAGAATTTCATTGAAATTTCATATAATAATTACACATCAAAGTGTCTGAATATAAAATAGCAAGCAAGGAAATTAATACCCTCTTCAAATCATTGAATTCTCCTGCCATGGAAACGTATTCTCCACCATCCATTCTAATAACCTAGAAAAAGCATAAACAGTCTATTTAGTAATAGTAGGATTTCTGTAGTATTCACTTGTTATGAACTGTGAAAGTAATATTTACTGATTTGGGTGAGAAAAGCCCATACTCAAAATAATGCAATTCGACCACTTTCAGAAGTTCTTTGTAAGGTGATAACAACCATGCACTAAAAAGGTGAGTAATACTTGGAAAGAATTTTAAAGTAAGATGTTTTGTTTCATTTCTGAAACCAGGGCTTTAAAAAAATATCAGCAATACTCACACCATCATTGGGTTAATTGCACAAACAAGATCAACCAAAACTCACTGCTCCATTAACCCAGCTTGCATAGTCACTGCAGAAATAGGCAGCAAGATTTGCAATTTCTTCTACAGTTCCCAGACGACCACAGGGAATCCTCTCAATCATGTTCTTCTCAAATGCGCCTGTTGGGTCAAGGCGGCTAAAAGCACCCTGAGAATCAAAAGGAACATTAAAAGAAAAGTTATAACTATATCAGAAAATAAAATCCAACAGAGATTTGACTCCACATACACAATACAGAAGTTACTATTTGTCAGTAAGCTGTCTGCACCCTCATTGTCAGTAGCATGAAAAAGAAGGAAGTAGAAAAGAAAAAACAATTTATCCCTGTTGCACTGATATGCATCTACTGATGATAAGTTGGAATTTAATACATTTGGGATAGTCACCCACTATCTCTCTGTGAAAAACAAAAGGGGTTTATCATTTTTTTCCCCAAACACCCTTGATAAACATTTGAGGAAATAAGCAAGACTCAAAATTGCTGCATGGACAGAGGAGAGGAACAAGAGAAGAGGAACAGGAAAGTGACCAAAAATAAATTATACATGACAGAGTAAATAAAATGGAGAAGAAAAAAAAAATCAAGTTCAGTTAAATTGCAGCAACTGCTAAGGCTAAAGGAAGTCACTGGAAGCTTTAGTACCTGAATGGCTTAAAATGGTATGGGAAATAAAAAGGGCTTTTTCTTCCTGGCTCCTTCACAAGAAAATAACCTCCTCACTCAAAATCAGAAATGTATCAGTAACATTTGTGTTAAATCACTTAAGTTATTATTTAAAGCACATTGTAATTCGTGTAATTGTGGCTGTAATCATGCCATTTAAGTCTTCTATTGCCATGTTTTTATTTGCCAGTTTATAAGCCCAAGAGTGTTGTGCTTGTATGCCTTGTTCTTTTCCCATCATGACTTAGAACATTATGTTTCAAAGACATGGAGGATGCCCCTAAGGTAGAAAATCCTGATTTTGCAATATGCTGTCTGTCTTTTTACGCTTTCAGGGAAATTTTAAGTTGGAACCATACAACAAATGTAGCATTTTATTAAGAACACACAGTATCTAAAGCAGGTTATACACTATTAGCTCAAAAAAGTAACATTAACTGGAGGTGGCACTATTGACATTTAAATCCCTTAACTTGCAAATATTTCTCTTCTACTCTTAAAAATACACAAGATACAATGCCTGGAGAACTTCTGGTCTGATACTCTAATGTTATTTCAACATTCTTATAATCCTGCTAATTCTGCCACTTATTTTTCTTTATAGTGAAAATAGTTAAAACTAAGTTTTCCAGTGGAGCATCTAAAACTGACAAGAGGGAACAAGGAAAAAATAGTAAACAAACAAACAAACAAGTAAAAAAGAAACAACTCTGCACCCCTATTCCCAAAACAACAGCAAAAACAACTGTGAAATATTTTAGAGGAAGAAGTAATACCATTATTAGTTGTTAGTGCTCATAATCATAATAATTTGATTCAATGGGAAATGGATCCTCCTTTCTCTTCTTGCAGGACTGCTTTCTTTATTCTTCCTGTTCCAGCTGCTCTGGATTACTTCCTTCAAACCCTCCAGTCCTCCTTCTCACTCACTTCAAAGCTTCTCATTTCCTTGCCAACTTAGTTTTTCTAGTTTTGAGATTTTCAAAAAAACTAGTGAGATTCTGTTCTCATAAACCTAAAAGAGATTCTAAGATTTTGGAACTGATGAGATGTTTTGTTTAAAAATTAGGGGTTCAGGCAGAAAGAGGAACTTTACTCCAACAAGTGTAAGAATTCACTCCACTTGACAAACTAGGTACATAGAGATAAGAATCAGCAGTAAATATTTTGATATATCAGTTCTTTGAAACACTAATCAAAAAGTTCTGTTTATATCAAGTATAGTAGAGGGGACAGTGGCAGGTCTCAGAAGTTCAAGAAATGCTATTTTACAAAAAGACTAAGAGAGAAGTGTGTTCAATATTCCAGCAGAGTCTTGACTACCAAGGAAATCATATTAGAATTTACAGCTACAGAAAGGTTAGACTGTTGTAAAGTTAAGTCTGTACCACAAAGCATATTCAAGGCTGTGTTTCACTTCATGCCGTGTACCTTTGTTTTTATTGGACCTGGTTGAATCACATTGAATCTCATGCCATATCTACCCCATTCAGCCGCAAGAGACCTAAAAATTCATTAACAGAATGGATCAATATGTTAAACACAGTATTTTAATCCTATTCAGAACAACAAAAAATTTAATCAAATGTGTAAATACTAGAACATCCTGAAACAGGCATTTCTGCTTAAGGGTTTTTTTTGTGCTTAACAAAATAATTTGAGAGAAGCAAAAAAAATCTCATTCACAAACAGAGGAATTTTGATTTAATAGATGAATCATAGATAAAGCAGTGTGAAGGAGCAATTCTCTCCCCCTTGAAAATCACAGATGGTGTTGGCACCTGAATTCCTTAACAAATAAATGTTAGGCCTGCATCTTTCTCTGGCAATTTAGACTATCCCACAAGAACAAATTTCTAACACTTGCAACATAGCTCTCATATTACATGTTTTGAAATAACACTAAACAGAGGACACATTCTAAAATAGGACCACTAGAATAGTTTTGCTTTATGACATTTTCTCTGCATAATGAGTACTTCAGATCTACTACGGTGAATGAATTAGCTGAGTCAAAAAGTCTCTGAAAGCTCACATTTCTGTTACAGCTCTGTAGAACAGAAATCAAGACCATTACTCAGTCCCTCATTTTTTTCCAGATAAAGAATTCTAGTTACTAAAAGGCAGCCAACCTCTTCCATTCTTTTTGCTGAAGTGCAGAGGAAGATCTACGTGCTATGAAGGACTAGCCTGAAGTTAAAAATTAGAGAAATCCTTTTGTTTGCTGAGCACCATGGATATGTCAACATGACACTGTTCTGAACTAAACAGAACTGCAGACCTTAATTTTAAATAATGATAGGAAACAAATTTGTTGATGAATCTAAACAGAGCTGAAGCCACAGTATACTGCGCCCAAATATCAAGCACATATTTTCCTCAGACAAAAGAATGTGGAAGGTGCTATAGATCTCAAACAGTTCCCCTAATAGCTGTCTCTAAGTGCTGGTTTACCTATGAGAATGCATGTGACTCTGATTATCGAAACTCCGTAAAACAAACTTTGGAACCGGTAATTGCCAAAATAAGTAGTTCTACTAGTCCTTAACTTGGTCTTGAGATAAGAACAGTAACAGTTAATGCTTCCCTCTGTAAGAAGCTGTCAGTATACTATTTTCTTGCTAGGATACTGGAGCCTGGATTGAACTCTTGTGGTACAGTGGAATAGGTGGACTGTTCTAACTAGCTCCATTTTTATAGACCAATTACCCCATCTTAAGGATGTGAAAACCAAAGCACACATTTTGCAGTATTACTCACTTGCTCATTGCTTCTACACCAGCTTTGGCAGAGGCACTCGGCATCACAAATCCTGAACCACTCTCTGCATAAATTGTTGTAATAGCCAGGAATGCTGCTCCTAGAAGTTGCAAAAACATTTAAAAAACAACCCACACCAAACAAACCAAACAACCCTGAAGATCAAACTCTCAACTTATGGTAAAAGCAAGCTAAATGGTACAGAAGTTTGCAGCTCAAGTGTTAGGGATACCTTTTCACTCTGGGTAGTGAAAAGGCATTTTAAAAATATAGTCTTTGAAGCTTTCTTTTTAAGCCTTTTTATTTCAGTTCCCTCTTTTGCATGACTGTTAAGAGTTGTTCCAAGTAAGTGCAAATAGCTATTGATTAGGCTCTGAAAGTCTAAGCCCCCAGACTTCTACTGATAATGAATGCATACATTAGTCTAACTGGAGTGAAGGCCAAAGATCTTACAGTGTTTTTTCAAAAGCTGCCCTAGTCTAGTTGTCACTAACCAGATATTTTGCCCTAAATTCATCAATTCCCGAGCGGGGAAAAAAAAAAAAGAAAACCAAGGAAAAAATCAGCATTAACAGTTAGGTTTGGCATAAGCTAAAATTAACAGTTGAGGGCTTGAGTTAAAGTTTACACAGAAAAAGAAATTTTTTTAAGAAATTTTCAGAAGCTTTTTCTGCAGTAGAGACTATTACAGAGTTAACCTGCATAACTTTTCCTATTATTATCACAACAAACTCCATTATAAAAGAACTACTATCTTTTATAGGCTATATTTTACAACAGATTTAGCAAAAACGTTCTGAAAAATAATGGAAACTGCAACTGCTTATTTAATCTTTCTTTTATAGAATCCTGCAAATTCTGCCTGATCAATGACTAGCATGAGCTTACTGTAGCTGGGTAATGAAGGACAAGGGATGACAGATCACTGCTTACGTCACAGTAACTAAAATAACTGTTCTATTTGCTGTATTTTAAAAATAATTTCATTCGAATAGCTGCCCAGGGGATATTTCTAAAACAATATACACTACTGATAGATTTAAGTAGAGACTCAGGTAAAAAATTACAGTAATATTACACAAGAGAAACTAAAGAGAACCATAAACAAGCACTGATTGAAATGCCAGCAGATAACCAGAAACCATGGACCCTGTTTATAAAAAAGGAGTCTTCACTGAGATACTTTGAAAGGAAAAAAACACAGAACAAAACTAAAACCTTTTTACACAGGCAAAAAACCACAGAACAACTCTGAATTTATCTAGAGATGACTGTTAATTACACATATTGTGGAACTAAACCACTAATTTTTTTTTTTTTAATACAGGCAAGTTAGGTGAACCTACCACAGAAGCAAGGATAACTGACAAACTTACAGCTCTGATATTTAAAGAATACTTCAGCTCATCCACACAACTTTTATTTCTAAAGCCTGTATTCATAAAATTAACTGACCAATTAACTCCTCTCACTTTGTGAAAATAAGTAACACACTAGCAGATTACAAATTCCTTTTAAATACAAACTTGCAGTCTAAAAGCAGAGAACTTTTATTATTTACTACATGAGACTTAATGTAGGTCACACTGCAGACCTAAAGGATGTCTCAGTGTTCTAGAAACTATCAGATTCGTAGTATCCTCACAGACTGCTCTAAAATATTTGCACTAGGTAGCACTGCTTTAGAAACTACAGTCTCTGCCCAAACTAAAAAAATCAAGCAAGTAAAAAGAAAATAAAGGTGAGAGGACAAACAGCTACACTTGACTTACTTGCAAAAACATGTCTTAAAGAAAGCCTTAAACAAAAAGTCTTATTTACAGATGGACTCCTCTAGAAAGAAGACATGCAAGTAATAGCAAAAGAAATTCACATGTTTTGGAAGCTTAGAAGTGAAAGGAAGAGAGACAACATGAAGGTGAATGATGTCTGGATTTTACCAAATTTGAGGATGGAAGTAAGGAAAGTAGCTTTTCATTCAACAACAGAAAAACAAAAGCATGTTTGAATTAGTATTTCACACTACCATATGGGTACACTACATGCACCTAGAAGACCATGAGGCAACCTATTTCAATGGTCTGCCACAATGATATAGTCAGTCATAGTTGCAGATGGGTTTCTAATGTGGGAATATAAGCATAAAGCCTTATTTTTTTAATTTTAAAAATGTCTCTGCAATTAGAACTCTGCAATTAGATTTTTATATTCAACCTCAGTTGGCCGCTGGGTCCAATCATAAGGCCTGATGCTACAATAAAGTAATTGCTAGCCAGATCTACTGTGTGATACTTAAGTACAGCTTTCACTGAAAAAGTTCCTTTCTAGAAGAACGTTAAAAATTGTATTTCTCTTCTCACATGAACTCTCAAAACTGGCTATAATAACAGCAAGGCAAGGAAAGCAAGTAATAATATGTCACAATGCTTAAGATACCTTTTTTTACTTTAATGAGCTCCTTTCCAATTTCCAGAGTTACAAAAGCAGTACCATTAAGTACAATATCAGTTATTGTTTTCCAGGCATTAGCAGAAAGTCGTTCAGAAGGGGAAATAAAATTTCCAGCTGCGTTGTTAATCACAACCTGAAACACACGAAGGAAAAGAGTTAACTAAAAATAACTCTTCCTGAGACAAAAGTAAAGAATTTACAAGGAGCTTTTTAGTGTTTTCAGGGACAAAAGTAAGAATATCGTCATCAAATGAGGTATGGGGGGTAGGGGAAGAGGGAGAATAATCCATCAAAAATTTTAGCATCTGCTAAAATGATTTTTTAGCACAGAAAAAGTATCAGTAACAGAAATGAGCTGTATTTATAAACTACTGTACTGAGGACCTGTAAAATGTAGAGGCTATTTTCCATAGTGTCTCAAATGCATCCAAACAGAAAAGTTTGTCCCCACCAAATTCCAGCATCACATGTATTTAATATAATGGGAATAAAAGCAAAAGAAGGCAATCTGATAACTAAAGTCTGGATCAAGTAACTGTTTGTATTGGTTTTGTACGGCCTGGTAGCAGGGGGGCCACAGAGGGGGCTCCTCTCCTTCCTGTGAGAAGCTCCTGAAAATTTCCACCATGTCCAGCAGAGCCAATGGCTGATGGCTCTGAAGATGGACATGCTGCTGGCCAGAACTGGGCCAATGAGAGAGGTTGGTAACACCTCTGTGACGACATATTTAAGAAGAAAATCAAAACAAAGTCACAAGATTCTGGCTTCTAGTCAGAGAAGAGGAGGAGGTGAGAACATGTGAGGGAAAACAACATGGAGACACCAAGGTCAATGGAGAAGAAGAGGGAGGAGGTGCTCCAGGTGCCGGAGCCAAGGTTCCTCTGCAGGCTGTGGTGAAATCCATGGTGAAGCAGCTGTGCCCCTGCAGCCCATGGGGATCCACAGAGAATGCAGAGATCCACCCGCAGCCCCTGGGGGATGGCCCGTGCCGGAGCGGGTGGATGCCTGGAGGAGGCTGTGATCCAGTGGGAGACCCGGTGGAGAGAGAGGGCCCTGCTTCCAGGCTGGAGCAGCCTGTCCTTGGAGGACTGCACTCCATGGAAGAGACCCATGGCACAGCAGTTTTGGGAGGGCTGTGTGCCTATGGGGGGAATTCACGCTGCAGCAGGTGGAGTTTTGCTGCTTGTGAGAGTGGACCCACGCCGGGGAGGTTCAGACAGAACTGTCTCCTGTGGAAGGGAACCCACGGCCTCACAGGGAAGGACTCCTCTCCCGGAGCAGCGGAAGAGAATCTCACTGATGGACTGATCAGAACCCCCCTGCCCTGCCTCCTTGTGTTGTCGGTGGGAAGGAGGGAGGGGCTGGGAGGAAAAGGTGTTTTTAACGGCTTATTTTACTTCTCATTATCCCCCTCTGATTCTGTTAGCAATAAATTCACTTTGTAATGTTAAGTTAAGCCTGTTTTGCCCTTGAAGTGTTTTGTTTTTCTCCCGGTCCTTATCTCAACTCATGGAGCCTTCCTTAACTTTTATTCCCTTTCCCTCCCCTGCCCAGCTGTGGCAGGGGCGGGTGAGTGAGTGACTCTCCCGGGTGCCTGGCGTTGGGCCAGCATCAAACCTCGACACTGCTGCGTAACAGCAAGTCAAATCAGTCGTGATGAGAATATTCATGATACAGTGTACTGCAAAAAACTATTACAAAACTTTTGTTGAATAGATGTAAATTCATCACTTCCTAAGAACAATAATCAGGTAGAGGATACTTTCACTTTCTTAAGGGGACTAAGCACCGCATTAGCAGTACTTAAACCAAAAATTTCTGTAGCCAGATCTAGCCTATTTAATAATATAATGTGCTGAAGCAGTACAATGGTGTACTATTTACGGAATGGTACCTTGTTTCATGTAGGTTTGCATGTAAGACAAACTCTTTGTCCCAAAGAACTTTTGTGCTAAATTCTAATGAAGATATTAGAATTTTCAGTAACAAAACAGAGCACAGTACATATTACATAAATGTAAAACTAATAATATACAACAGCCATAAATTACACATATGGACAGCAAATTCAGTTTAAAGGCCTCCCTGAAATCTGAAGAAAAAAAAATCCAAACACCCTGAGATACTGAGGAGGTTACTTGAATCACTGAATAAATACAGGAAAGACACAATAATAAAACTAGTGAACTAAGGACTGCACAGTATGATCTTTGAGGTATGTAGGACTGCCAAAATAAGCCATGACAAAAGAATGATCACTTTCTACTTGGGAGTAACACCCTTGGGAACAGAATGCACAAAACAAAGCCGGAAGGACTTTCAAGTTACTGCCATTAACTTCCATCTTTGAGACCTCACCTCCCATGCAGGGTGGCAGGGAGTGATACCCAGGATTCATAAACTGACACCTCATGTCCGCAACTAAGAGAAAAACTGGACAAAAAGAACTGAATACTCAATTTACTCTGCAGCCCATCTTAAAAACACAAAATATGTGAAATCAAAGAGAAGGCAAATGCATCTAAAGAACAAGTCATGGAAAGCATTTATTCAGAAAATTATTGGTGTTCTAAAAATGTACTATACAGGAAGAAATCTCCTCCCTCTCTGCACACATGTAAAACCTGAAGATCGTGATTTTGACTTTGGCCAAAAACTGTGTTAAATAATAGTCAAAAATAATATCCAGAGAATCTTGTCTACTAATCAGGACAGTGAGTTGCCTTATTTCTACCACTGTTATAGCACACAGCTATACAGCTATGTAGCATACAATTTCTCTACTTTTTACGATATTTAAAATTCAGTAGACTCTTTACCACATCTGTAGGAAGCTCCTGGTGAGTGTTGTCTACAGTACACATACAACAGTTTTAAATCTACAGTAAACAGTTTTGAATCTGACTGTCCTTTACAACAATGCTGCATCATCACACTTTCTATCAGCTAGCAGAATCCAAGTTGTTCTCACAATCAAATCAGAATTTGGTGATTATCATCCTTCAGGCTCCACCAGATCACCCCCTCATAATCTGATGTAAAGAACTCTGTTGTTCTGTGCCAAACTATTAAAAAACAGATGCTTGGCTTGACTGAAGACTTTTTTCTTCATTTTATGAGAACTTAATCTTCAGTTTGGAACCTTCCTTGTGTATATTAATAAGTTAAGCAAGGACCAAAGAACACATTTATTATTACTTCCATTCCTATTTTGTGAGGCATTGTTAAGATTTAATTCAGTAAACACAGGTAGGTCACCTTTTCAGGAGGATTTAAGGGCAATATTCCTTTCCCTTAATTTAAAGAATCCCTCCAGAATTCTCCCACTATTTAAAATAAGATGTTAGTCCTCAGAGTAACGATAAAAATGTTTTTTCTACTTGGCCACTAAGTATTTTAAGAACCACAGGAATAGAGTAACTTTACCGTTAGCTTTACCTTGAAGTACTGTCACTGTTCTGTTTAGTGTCTTTTTAGATTCCATTAACTTTCTAGCTTAGTAACTTTCTTCATACCTACTACACAAAGTATTTTCAGTAATGAAGAATGAGTTCTTTCCTTTCCCTAGAAGACTTACATCAGGATGTCCTGCCATTTGGATTGTTTCAGCAACAGCATTCTTAACTGAAACTGGATCTCTCACATCACACTGGACGGCATGAACCTAAATAATAATGGAAAAGCAGTTGTAAGACTTAAAAACCATATCACTCAAAAATTTAAAAAGTCCATAGAAGCAAGCAAATGCAAAAAAACCAAAATCCAATAAAATGTAGAGTATAATACATAACATATTCACAATTCTGCAAAAAATTACCTTATTCCCTGTTTTAGAAGAAATTTCATCTGCTGTTCCTTTCAAAACATCTAGCTTCCTAGAAATAAGTATGAACATCCCTTATGTCAGTTAAATGCAATTACAATACATATTACTACAATATTTTTTCTGAACAAATATGAACTCAAAATATGTGTGTGCACACGCATGTTGCTGATTTTAATGAAAATTGAGCTTTAAGACTAACATTATGTTTAACCACTAACTTCCTGAAAGAAAACTTTAAGTAATTTGTGGTTAGTGCCACTTTAAAGCAACTCAGAAGTGACAATGGTAAGAGAGTCTAAAGCTAACATGCAATAAGCCAGAAAAAAGCACACGATCATAACAAACTTAATTTTAGCTACTACTCTACTAGTATTAATAAGAGACATCCATATTCAGATTTAAAACCAAACAATTAAACTACTGTTAGGATGAATGTCACAACACTTGTTTATTTTGATTTAAAATGAGATTGTTTTTCTAGACTTTACTGAAGTCATTCTAGATTCTACTGCACTGCTTAAGAGAGCTGTAGAAAATCATCATTAAGGGAAAATCAGGGCTCTTGTTGAAAGTCAGAAGAGGAATGGATTTAATTCTTTATTGTAATCCAAATCTGTATCAAGAACACCTATAGTAACACATTAATAATGTTCAATAATGCCCACCGCAAATTTTTGTTCTCTTTAAGGTTTTAGTTGAATTTATGCCTAATATTTGAAGTCATTTATTTTGCTGCCACATTTCATGAAAATGTGCTTAGTTTATTTCTTCCTACTGATTTTTATGCCATTAAACATTTGCACAGAAATCTGCAAGTTTCTAGAATCCATAATACAACATTGTAATTTAAAAGTGTACTGCAACAGCATAAATAGAATAATTTTTTCTGGTTTATAAAGAAGAAAACAGATCTATTCAGCAGTCAGTACTAAATGACAGCTCTAAAACATCTTCATTAATATTTACCGGCTTGCTATAACACACGTGGCACCTAAACTGGACAAAGTTGTTGTCATCCCTTTGCCAAGCCCAGTACCTCCACCAGTTATAAAGGCCACTTTCCCTTGGAAGGTATTTGGTGGCAACATCACTTTTTGAAGAGGTGAGAAGAATGCAGCTTGTGGTGCACTGCTGTCTTGATGCAGCACATTTGGCCCACGGCTGAAAAACTGAAAGAAAAAAAACCCAGAAAAGTTAGATTTTTCTCCTTTCTGTATGCAGGACTGTTACACAAGATCAGATTTTGCTGTGACAGCGGAGGTAACAATCATAACTGCCTTATTATAAGTAAATATATATGAATATAAGAATGACTAGATTGCATTATAGCAACACACGTGAGCCTTTACTCAAATGCTAACACAAGACTAGGAAAGCACTTGAGCTATTTTCAGATACTCCACTGCAACTAAAGAACTACTGAAAAAATACTTTACCCATGATTCTTGCTACTTTGTGTATTTTTTGTATCTCTCGCTCTTACCAAAGCATGTGGGAAAGCATTAAAAACTAATTAGAGAAGGACTTGGGCTTCAGCTTCATATATGCCCTATAATTTATGTATAAACAAATCCATATGATTTTAGGTTACATATGTATGTATTTAAAAATTTAAAATCTTCAGTAATAGACTCATTATTCTGATCCTTTATTACTGCATCCAACTAAACCTTCTTTACTGGATAACAGGACAGAATCAAACTTCACAAGACCTGCCCTAATGGCCACTGGAGCTGCTAAGGAAACCAGTGCCATCTCCCAGACAAAACTGGGCAAGGTTAGGTTAGGTTACCAGCATCACACTCTGTCTCAGAAGAAATACCATCTACAGTAAATTAGTCCCTGAAGGACTGGTCCCTGCAAAAAGACACATGCTTGGAACACGTTTAAAAACACACATGAAAAAATAAGAAATTTCAGTATTACATCTAGCAAACTATGCTAGTTAGAAAACACCCCACTAATGTAATGAGAAATTTGTGATGTCACCAAGAAAGTTGCAGCAAAAATAGCCAACAGGATATTACTAGCATCCTAATATACTACACTAACTCAAGCCCTAATCTAAATACTGAATTAAATGCCTTGAGACAGAACCATTACAGTAATAATTCAGAAATTCCCTTATTATTTAAAATACAAAAGTTACATCAACCTGAAGATCCAAATGCTTCCAAGTATGTCAAAATTAGGTCTGCTTTATTTTTGATGCGCAAAAAAATTAGAAGACTGTAAGTTATACTTATTTTCTCTGATTTTAACTTTTACTTGAGCCTTTAATGCGTTTAATAAAAAAAAATCTAATACAACTCTGTGAAAGAAGACTGAACAAGCGTCTATTAACAGCATCATACTCTAGTATGATGCTGTTAATAAAACCATACAATTGTTCACTAGACTGACACGAAGAAGAAAGGCAGTTTTAAAACAGTAAAAATATTACAACTTATTGTTCTGTTTACTAATTCACATTTTGAATTAAGAGACAACATTTTTAGTGGTAGATGATTAATCTGTACATCCCACCGTTACAATGCATTGGGGGTTTCACAGAGCTTAAAACTGGCTTGCTGAAGTGTGCACATGAATCCTTCTGTGTGGTAATACATATGCATAAGCAGTTCAGGTGAAAACAGAGGGAACAATCATGAATTACACTGACAATTTAATGCAGCTTAAAGCATGGCGCTAATAACACCAGGGTCACGGGCTCAGTTCCTGTATGAGACATGCACTTAGGAGCTGGACTCGATGATCCTTGTGGGTCCCTTCCAATTCAGAATGTCCTGTGAAAAACTAAAATTGAAGAAGAGTTGGAGCCACTACATAGAACAAAATTCAAAAAGCAAAGCTTGAACTAAAGCTAGAATTATCACATTAGTAAAACACTGCTGTCTTTTAATTGTCCCAGTGAAAATAAAATTTGCATACTTTCACGGAGTACCAGAATACTATTAAGCCTCCAGGAAAGGGAAATGTGAAGGTTCTCTTCTGGGACTTTCTTAGTAGTCCTCTACTCATCTCTCCAGGAAAAATGCTCCCTCTGGAGAATTTCAGCTCACAGCAGAGACTGCAAATCAAGATGGCATTTGGACTCCCTCTTCCTTCAGGATATGGAGATAACCCCTATAAGTACTGAGACTCTCCAAACAGGTGTTCTGTTAGTGACAGACACAGCCCAGTCTTCTTGCTCTCCACAAGAGAAACACTTCAAGCAGTTTTCCGTCTGCTCGAGGTGGGAAGATTAGGACATGCCACAGCAAAGCAGAAGGCTGCACCAAGACTAATAAAGTATGATAACGACAACCAGCCTGTAAAGTTGGTATAGCTGAGCAATCTTTTAGTCAGACTGCCATCGTCTCCTTACTGGCTTGCACAAGAGGCTTCTATGACAGCATCCATACAGTTTAATCATTCCACTGCTTAAGGCTGAGGTTTTAAATGAAATCTCAGGTGTAAACAGATATAAAGAAGCCAGTGAACAGCTTATAAAAAAATCCCCAAAAAACAACAATCAAACAACAAACACACAAATCACTGACAAACCAAAAAAACCCAACCCTCACCCAGGGAGTGGAAGTGAACTGTAAATTTATTGCAGAAAGCCGACTCAGAAACACACGAGCAGTCACTGGCAAGAAGCACCATGCTCGGGGAGAGCTCACTAGAAATGGCCTCCAGCAACACCCACACAGTCACAGAATCATAGAATGATTTGGATTGGAAAGAACCTTAAAGATCATCTTGTTCCAGCCCCCCTGCCATGGGCAGGGACACCTTCCACTACAACAGGTTGCCCAGAGATCCATCCAACCTGGCCTTGAACACCTCCAGAGACGGGGCATCCGCAACTTCTCTGGGCAACACGCCCATATCTAATCTAAAGTACCATCTTTCAGTCTGAATCCATTCCCCCTTGTCCTGTCACTACATGCCCTTGCAAAAAGTTCCCCTCCAGATTTCCTGTAGGCTCCCTTCAGGTACTGGAAGGCTGCAATAAGGTAAACTCGGTCACAAGTCAAGCCACGCGACTGCTTGGGCAACAACATTCCTAAATGGCCCTGCACAGCTGCGCTATCGGGGCCAAAGGGCGACACCACGCAAGTGGGAGCCACGGCAGCGCCCGGCGGTGGGGCAGGAGGCCGTGTGCCGGGGAGCTCAGCCCGCACCTCTGCGGGGGCTCTGCGGCGGACAGGGCCGGGAGCTGAGGAGAACCGAGGCGTGCCCCTTCCTGGCCGTTTCCCCAACCCCGGCAGCGCGAACCGCAGAGACCCGCCGTGCCCC